>PVJO010003635.1:0-120518 GCA_004026905.1 Hystrix cristata | reverse complement strand
CCTCTTTTCAGTGAAAACTGCCCCTCTTTCCACTCTGTGTCCCTGTGGGGGCTGGCATGCACCTACATAGGACCTCACCCTTTTCCAAAAAACAAAAGAAACAAAGGCTTTCTTTCCTCCTTGTCCCTCCTCAACTTTTGCCCCCTCTCATTCTACTCACTCCCTCTGTTTTCTCACCTACTACTTAATGCCTAATCTGCAGCTGCCATCTCGCAGCATCTCGGCCTCCCATTCTCCTGCTGCCACTGTCTCCATGGGCAGTGTGTGGCAAAAGATGTCACTTCCTAAAGTTCATGCTATTTGTCTGCAGCACTCTTCTCCTGCACTGCTCAGTGAGGGCTGACTAATCTAATGATATCATTGAAGCAAAGGCATTAATGGGTGAGTTATTTCAATATTTTGATAATAGCTCCCAAAGATTTAGCCCAGCGTCTCTCAAACCTGGATTATAGTGGGAGAGCTTGGTGAGTAGCAGAGACGGGGGGGAGATGGGGATGTGGATATGAGAGTCTAGGAGTTCCTATGAAATATTTAAATTTTCTATTTCTACTTTGATGTTAATCATTGTTTGATTCCACATTTTAATTTACTGCTCCATTGACACTCAAATAATGACCAGTGCAACATCTCAGTGGGCTATAATCTCAAAAGATTCAGAGAATTTTTCTTCTGAAGTAAGTCTTTTATTCTTCTGATTGAGGGATGCTGACCCAAGGAACAAGCATTCTAGAAACAAGAGTATTGTCTGCAAACCCAGCAGCACTCAGGGCAGAGACACAGAAATGGAAAACCCAAGCCCTGCTCTCAAAACACACGGAGGCCATTAGGAAAACAGCACAGGAACACTTCGAAATTAAACACAAGCCTTCAATGGCGATGTGAGATGTGTCACCAAGTGGCATATGAAGGGATGTACACAGCACTTTCTGTGGGAATTTGGAGAATTTCCTGCATAGGAATAATCAGCGAAAGCTTCCATGGCTGGGAAAGGGTCTCGGCAGTGATGTGTGTCTGGAAAAGGAGCAAACTTTTACATGAAAGGTAGAATTGTTGTAGCCAGAAAGAGAGGCACAAAGGCAGTCTAAGAGCCCATCAAGTCCTGAGATTAGGACGGAGATCACGCTGGACTGAATAAGGGACTTGGTGGGGGACACAGTAGACATCGCTGAGCACCCACTATCAACACGGCAGGAACATCAAAAATTTTTTAGAATTCATTATTTGATTTTTTAAAAGAATATCAAGAAGACATTGTGAGAAAAATCAGAACAGAGGCAGTCTTCCTTAGGCTGTCATTTTTAACAGTGTTATATATTTACCTCTATGGAGGGTAGATGTGAGACACCATAATCACATCAGTGCTGAGGACCTCTACAGTTCTAAGGCAGCCGCCTGGGAGAAGATAAGCTGGGGCCACACTGTGGAAGATCTGAATTCCGAGTGAAGCAGCCAGACTCTGCGTGGTTTGCTGCGCTACGGTAAGCACTCCGAGGGCAACTGACTACCTCGAGTCCTCTGGGTCTCCACAGTGAAATATTTCTGAGCTCATAAACCACCTCTAATGTCCAGTTTTGCATCCTTTATTATGTGTATATTGACAAAGCCACACACAGCAGGGTTTTGTTACCATCGCTGCTACAGTGATTATACGTTTCCATTTTACTGCAATTGTTGGTAGCCATTGGTTGAAGAGATTATGTCTTCTTGGTCGCAATGCCTCCCTTGCAGAATAACCCCGAAAACAACAGGAGATGTTTATTGATTTACAAACCTGACAGTCTTGAGAAAGTCTTGAGGGTATTTGATGTCTTGTCACCTTGTACTCGGAACAGTGAAGATCTGACAACATAATGTCTCAAATCATAGAAATCTGTGAAATGAATGAATGAAAAGGAGGATTCATGCCAAGAAAAATTATCCCGAGACTGGCATGGAGGAGGTTGAAATAGATGGTCACTAAGATCTCATCCACCTCTAAGCCCTCCTTGCACTGGGGATTGGTGGGAAGAGACCATTCAGTTCCCTGGTAGTGTCTCCCTAAAGTGATCAGCCTCCCCCTCCCCCACAGCTTTCTTAGAAAGTTCCCATCCACCTTCTCAGAGTCTACTCCACTGTCTCCAAGCCTCAAGGGGAAAAGTCCTTCCTCATGGCCAACTCCAGTTGCGGTGGAAGCCCATCCTGCTGGTTCTTCAGAGATAACAGTTCTCGGATCAGGTTAAGACCGTGGCTAAAGTCAATCCAGGATTACATTTCACAGAAGCACATGGCAGGAGAAGAGGCATTGGCATTTACAGAAAAGCCACTGTCTGTGACAGGACCCTGCAGGAGACTGAGGCATCCTGGGGATTCATGAAGAAAAAGTAATTACACTGAACCCAAGATAGTGCCAGGCCGGCATCATAGCCCGGAGCGTGGCCCTGACTCAAGGTGGATTGCTTCAATTACCTGGTCATCTTGATGAATGGGCCCGGGCTCACTCTGGGGAAGATGGAAGGAAACTACCCACAGATTAATCACTTAGGGCATTGCCGCATGGAGGGTGATTAGAGCTAGTGGTAGCCATGGGGACAACAGGTTCACAGAAACAGGGACACCTAGAGCCATCAGGCCTCTATTGGGGAAAAAATCAGGCAAATATAACAGCAAGATCCATCTTTTTTAGGCTGATTTGCATAGAGGTAGTTACAATCAAAGTTGCCCATGTAGGAATGGACGGGGGCTCAGTCCTAGGAATTGCCAAGCTAGAAGATGGCCCTAGGGGCAACCCAATCAGAGAAGAAGGATCTCAAAGAAGCAAAAGTAGGGAGGAACCATAAAGTGGGGGGAGGAAAAGAAATGAGAACTAAAGAAATCTCCTGACAGCTTCTAGAAGAAGATAAAGCACTTTATAATCTCAGCTTTTCCCAGAATTTTAACAACTGTTTATCATTAGTACAACCTCAGTACTTCTCTGCCCCAAAATTGCCGTGTGATTTGTGTGTGTTTAAATAAAGACAGTTTTTTATTTGAGAAAAGTTTGTGGGTGTGCAACATTAAATGTGTAATATGTCATCAATGCTTATTGAATGAACAATAATAGCTAACGTTTTTGCACTTCTAATAGTAGGTCAGGCAATACGCTAAGTGCTTTTGTGAATAATTTAATTTAATCCTCAGTCATTCTATGATGTTTTTAACTCTCCCTTTTATGAACAAAAATATACTGAGGCTCCAATAATAAAGAAAATTGCTCAAATAAGTAAGTCGCTCAAGTGACATACATGTGAAAGAAGGAAGAGAAAGAAGGTTGAAAGGAGCGAAAGAGAAAGGGAGACAGGCAGACAAGAATGAGGGAAAGAGGGAGGGAGGAAGGAAGAGGAGAGGGAAGCAAGGACGAAGGAAGAGAGGGAGGGAGAGGTGACGTTTTAAGAAAGGACTATGAGAAGTGTCACCGAGTTTCTTTTGAAAACCATTTGACTTCACAAAAATTTGCCTGGCCCACCCATGCACTTTAATTTCTTTTTACCATCAAGCATTGAGTCCTGCAAAGAAATGTGGAAACTAGCTCAACCTCGCATGGGACCGAAAGAAAATAAACAACAAGGCAGCATTTTAAATGGACATAGAAAATACAACCCAAGCAATCCTAGTTGTTAAGTCTGCTGACAGCGGCAGCCTTTGGCTCCAGCCTGGAGACAATGGCACGGAGAGAGGCTCATTTCCCAGGTCGCTGATTGTCGGGAAATAAGTCAGTGAACCTCATACAGGCAGGTTTCATCCAGAATAATAGGAAAAGTGTGGAGAGACTGAAGGGAACCCAGAATGGGAAAATAAAAGTTAGATGACCTCACAGGAATGCATACTACATGGCAGCACACAGTTTTGACTCTCAGCTACCCAGTAGCCTGAGCAATGAGGGAAATAGTTGCAGGAACTGTGCTGTCCATAGAAAGAAAACAAACCCCTTAGTTAGAGGAAGTGCAGCTTTTTCTGATGCTGAAATTTACTTGAGAGAGAGAATCCTGCAGTGTCGAAATCAGGAAGTTTATGTCGATGTCATTGGACTCTGTGCCGGACATTTCAAGCCTACATCAGCAGTATGGTATCTCTGAGAGCAAGGAACTGAGAGTCATCATTGACAGATACTCTGCTGGGAAGAAAGGGCCTTTATTACTGCTACCGTACACTTCTTCCTCAGCACAAATCTAGAACCAGAGGAGGAGAGTGGGGTTCCAAATGCCACCAAACGATACCACTGTTGGGGTCTTGTTCACAATGAGTAACTTCAGCTGCCTCACGGCCTGAGTCAGCCCAGCACCTGTGAGAAAGCCCTGGCTAACCACAGAGGGAATAGGTAGAAAATGTCACACAGCATTCTTGAGGTGTTGGAAAACAAAAGCAATAAAAGCAAAGGAACCCACAGCTATCCTGGCGTCACTGTTGTGTCAGAAAAGGCAAACTCTCAGCCGCCGCCGGCTGGCTGGTTGATGACCCATTTTTCACAGCTGCTGGGCAGAGTCCCACAGATGTTAGAGACAGACTCTTGACTCCCATTCGCTTATCAGGCGCTGAACTGTTTGTATGCACCCAGGACTGTGCTGAGTGCGCTCCGTGGCCCAGCTTGGTTTGTCCCTGCCGACAATAGCCTAGTAGGTGTTTTTCCCGTTCACACTTTCAGGTTAGGAAATGGAGGCTCAGAGAGGAGGGGCTTGGGAAATAAAGCCTCCTGGGGTCTCATTGCCACAATCCTGCTGCCTCACTGCTGCTGCTGCTGTTACTCCTACAGAATTTTCACATGCCTTCATTTCCCAGGTTGCTGGACACAAGCTTGGCTGTGGCCCCCTCTTTAAGGCACGCTTCCAGTTCAAAACCAAAAAGACTTAGTAAGGCATACAGACACCTTAAAAAAACAAAAACCCGAACTGTGTCACTAGATCAGAAAGATGTCCTTGCACCAAAGGGATGTCCTTTCCCTTCCTTCTCTCCTGTCTTCCTTCCCTCCGCTGTACCTGGAAAATGATACCCTCAAACAGTCCATTTTGGGCTACAAACTTACAGTTCCGTAGAGCAACGAATGCAGAGAGGGCTCTTCTCTGAAGTCTCCTTATCTACTTAAAGATGGGATCCACCAAAAGGGGCCCTCTACTCTGACCTCATCATTTCACCAACTGAGGAAGATTAAACTCATATCACAGGAAGGAAGAGCAGAATAGACCCCACGCCCAAAGCCCAGGCGAACTGTTCTCTGAGCCCATTCACCCCCCTAAAAATCATTTCTCCTTCCTCTAAGGTTGTCCACAGCCCCTACTTTGTACTACCCTATCAAGAGCGTATTAAAGCTTCACCTATAGGGCTTTCTCAGAGTCTCCAACTTTGTATAACTCCCCTGCACTTGTGTATTAATGCATTTATGTCCCTTTTCTCCTGTTGCTAGTGTCATTTTGTTTTATAGACTCAAATGATAAAACTTTCAGGGTCGGAAATTAAATTCCTTTTACCTTTTTAATGACTTCCTTCCAACGCAAGTATTTATAAAGTACTTATGGTGTCTCCTGCTCAGACCATGAGAGGTCCAGAGATTAGAATAACACAGTCCCAGAACTCAGGAGCTCATACTCTGTTGAGGAGGCCAAGAAGTTGGGTAATTTCCACACATTTACATGACATGGTGGCACAGTTGAATCAGAGGAAATCAGTGAAGATTTAACTGAGTTCAGCTTGAAGAAGGCAAGTGAAGGTAGACACTGATGTTGAGTCACCCGAGATGGGACCCAAGGAGGAGATGTTGCAAAAGTAAACAAAGGTAACCCAGGGGTACTGCATCCCCTTATGGCACTTACATCTCCTTGAGGATCATGCCCAGGCTGACACCCCCGAGACTAGCGATTTCTCCGAGAGAGAGCTCTAATCTCCATTGCAGCTCCACGGATGCCCACTCCAAATTCTCAGAGGCAGCTTGGACCACTCCAGGCAATTCCCGCTTTCCCGAGGTCCTCTGTTCATCCAGAGACCCCCCAAGGCCCTAGTCACATGCACCTAGACTGGGCAGGAAAAAGAGAAGATCTTCTGAAGGTGGTGGTTTGTATGGTGAATGACCCCTGGACGGAGTCTCCTAAGCTCCAGAATTTTCCTGCTGGCATGGACACTCCTGCCTTGGAAGCCCAGGAGGCTACACCAGATCTCAGAGGCACCTTCTCCGGAGGTGGGCTCTGGGCTGTATGGTGGGCTGGTGGGCAACATCTGTCTCCTTTTGCTTCAACCTGAGTCAGCCCTTTGGAAGAGAATACCTCCAGGTCCAGCCTGGCCCCTTCATGCAGCTTGGGGTGCTGGGGAGCAGTGGGGCCCTGGAGTGAAGGTGGCTCTTACCACCTCTTTCTCTGTTCTCTCCTTTCCCTCTGTGCCTCTCTGTGGCTCCCACCCTGGGGGCTTCTGGTCTTAACTAGAAACTTAAACCAGAAACTTAACCATTAAACTTACAGCAGGCCACTGCCTTGCTATTAGCCCCTGATACTCAGCTCTCTGGCTCTCTCTCTGTCCTATCTGTCTCTTTGCCTCCCTCTCTTGTTACAGTCTTTTTGTTTGTTTGTTTGTTTGTTTGTTTGTTTGGTGCTGGGGATCAAACTCAGGGCCTTAGTGCTTGCCAGGCAAGCTCTCTACCACTGAGCTAAATCCCCAGCCCTGTTACAGTCTTTTGTACCTATGCCTAACCCCCTCAGAGTCTCACCATCCCTCTGGGCACCCTCAAGGGAACCCAGGGCCCATTTGGCTGACCTAGTACATGTATCTTCACAGCTTCTCCCCGTTACTGCTCTGACCCCAGCCTCTCCTCTCTCACTCTTCCCAGGAAGTGAGAAAGCTGTGGCTCTGCAGGGCTTCCAACACAGCACCCAAGGACACCATGAGAGAGGCCACCGTGTGCTCATGATCAGCCACAGAGGGCAGCCAGGAGTGGGCTTTCTTCACCCCGGACTCACATCCCTGGACTTTCTTCACTTGGTACTTTTACACCACAGCACGGGCTGAAGTGGGGACTGCAGATCTGAATTTCTTCTTCCACAGGAAAGAGGAGAGAAAAAAAATCACACAAGGTAGGGGAGAAGGAGGGAGACAACATAGGAATTTGGGACAAGAGGGCAGAGGAGGGAAGGAAATGATTTTGCATCTGGGAAAAAATATACACTTTCTGGCCAGAGGTGCAGTGGGCTTGGCCAAGGTTTTGGTGCTGTCAGTAGACAGGGTTCTGGGATGTTCCCAAAGTGCAGATGAGGAACGTAAACCCGCCTACCTGTAAGGTAAGTTTGCTGACTCCCATCATGGAAAAAAATTTTCAGAACTAGTCAATTAGAGGCATAAAGGGATTTATGAGGCAGAATTTTAAAAGTACAAACTCAAATAAATAGAGTGTGGGCCCTCAGGAAGGAGAGTGAGGTGCATCATCGTCTGGGACTGGTACGTTTATGGGAGAAGACATGAGGACAGACGAGTGAATATAGAAAGAGAGGATTCAGTTTTCAGGTGCAAGATGACAGCTCTTTCTGCAGAGGGAAGAAGGCAGGTGCATTCAGAGGAAAGGTCCATTTTACAGGTAAAAAGAGTCTATTCACAGGTGAAAAGAGAATGGGAAAAGCCACTTGCAAGTAAAAGGGAATTCCCCAGTCTTATTGTGTCTTGGGAGAAAAAAAGAAAAAACACTTTTTAAACTGGGCTTGTGTCCTGAAGCTGCAGTTTTTATTTTTTTAAATCATGATTTTCTTTGTCTCCTCTTTATTTTTTCCTGCTCACCTCATTTCACCTGCTGAGACTTTGATCTCTTCCTCTTACTGGATGCAGAAGGATGGAAGGTCTGCCTCGTTATGGCTGCTTCAAGCAGAAGAGGGGCCTTGACATGTCCCAGCCAGGGATCGAAAGTCTATACCTATATTTTTGTGACCACTTGGCCACAAAAAAGTCTCACTTTGACCTAAAGGAGACAAAGGAAGATGGATTCTGTTTGACGAACAGTCATTATTTGATAGTCTAGAAAAGAGGACAAGAACATTAATAAGTCATTGACACTCAAGCCTCATTTTATAACCATGTTAAATAACCAGGGCTAAAAATGAAAAGTAAAATATTGATGAATAGTGGCTCCAAAAAGTTGTAGAAGTGAGACAAAATTAGGCAGCATTTGGCAAAAGGCTTTTACCTTTTATGTTAACCTTTTTTGTCTAGAGGTGTTAACAACAGGTGGAGCTTAAGAGCATAGAGACTTCTCCCTGTTTTTTCATTAAGAAATCTGAAGCCCTCCTGTTTAAATTATAACAACGGGCAAAGAATACCCTAAATAAAGATACCTATACTTTTGTGACCACTGGGCCGATATTCTTTTTTACTATAGGACTAAGAACCCATCTAGCCTCTATTTTATAGACTCAAAGACCTTTTATAGTGACCAGTTCCAGATAATATAAATATGTAAAGTCTGAAGTAGATAACAGAAAATTAGCTCACACCACAAAAGTAACAAAGCTTAGTAGCTAGAATATTTATATTATTGTTTTTTTTTTATTTTACAGGCACACCTACACAAGAAACTAAATCTTTGCCTGAGGATATTTGAAAGTATATTAAAATACCATCATGGGACTATACTAAGAGAGGCTGAATGGCACATTTTTGCAGAACTAGTTGGACTGTGAGTCACAGCCCCTTAGAGCTATGAGTTAAGATGTTGTAAGTATAGCTGGGGCAGTCAATAGGGGCTGGTGCAGTGTTTGGAGTCTCTTTTTATCTAACCTAGCCTTTTGATTAGTGTTACTATTACTCTAATTTTTTGTTATACTTTCCTGCTGGGTGGATGTTTAAGATCAAGTCAAAGCAAAAAAAAGTATTTTTTTGTCAAGGTCAGTGAAGGCTCCTCGAAGGCTACTTTTGGAGTCCTGGGAGAAGCCTCTTAGCTCTGCTAGTTTTCCCCCCACCAGTTGTGTCATTTGCCAGGATGGATCATGATCTTGTTTGACCATATGGCCTTTTTTGAAAGCATGGGGACATTCCTCTCTTAGTGACCCTCCTACTTTATAAAGTGTGTATTTGTTGACTCCTATCCTCTGCAGTCCAACCATCCTCCTGCTCAGAAGACTGGGTGATTTACCAGAGGTGCAGGAGCCTTTCGGAAGGATCCCCTCTCGCCCGGGGTACTGGCTGCCCTTGGAGAACAAAGGCCAGAATGATGCCTGTCTTCTTAGCCCAGTTACCCTTCTTAGCTTTTGGTCTCTAAGCCTCAGTGCTGAACACCCAGGAGGTCAGTACGCCAGTGCTGAAGTGGGAGCAGTAGTTTTTAATCTTAACTACTATAATTCTGTCTGGCACTTTGAAAGATAAAGTATACCTAGAACATAGCTGCCTCTTGTGTTAATCATGGTCAGCGTTAGAATCAGGAGTTGTCGTCGCACCTTCTGTGGACTGTGGGTGACGGTCCATCATCTGGACATACTGCTCAGGTTGTCTTTCAGAAGTCATATTTCTGCAGAATATTAACAGATGACAGTTAAAAGTTTTATAAGGAAATTTTAAAATCAGAGGAAACAGAATTTAAGGCCAACGATTATGACATTATTACACTAGAATCACTAAATTCTATATATTATCTCATTATCCCTAAAAATCTCACCTTAATATGAAATAACTTGTCAATAGGTTAACTTTATCCAGTTACAAAATATTAAGTGACATAAACAAATTATTACCTAAATTTGCTTTTTGAAAAAAATAAAATGCCTTTTTAAATAGTAAAATAAAATGCCTGCTTACTGAGGCACTTTATACATGATTAATGCTCAGTCTTTAATAATTAGAGTGTCACTTCCTGGATTGCACAGGGCTCAGGCACATCTAATTATCATAATACAATTAAGAACACATAAGCCTGGGGCTGGGGATCTAGCTCAGTGGTTAGAGTGTTTGCCTCGCAAGCACTAAGGCCCTGAGTTCAATCCCCAGCATCCCCGCCAAAAAAGAACACGTAAGCCTGAAAACGTCTTTTACTCTAAAGAATTTTGCTTCAAGACACCGTGTATAGTAAGGCATTTTCCTAAGTTTTGCATGTTAGAAGGCTTACACACTTGAAGAACATAAATGTATTTAATATATCAAGAAGTTAGCAATAATTAGTCTCACAGCTATTTAGAAATCTTTTACATATATTAATTTACTCTTTTTTGGGGGGAGTGGGGTGCTGGGGATCAAACTCAGGGCCTTGTGCTTGTTAGGCAAGTGCTCTACCACTATGCATAATCCCCAACCCCTCTTAGTCTTTACTCTTAAGGCAAAATTTGAATTTCTTTAGCAGATTTACAGAATGTAACAGCATTGATACCTTTAGACTTCCTACAAGTTAGGAAATAGTATTTATGACCACAAATAGACTTATTACTTGCGTAAGTATGTTATTTATACAATAATAAAATTCTTGTTTAGTGAAAGCCAATAGAAATAATCTTTTAAATAGCAGGACTGCATTGTACCAAATTTAAAGAGCAGAGATGCCAACAACTTGGATTATTTTTTATGTCTAAGGTCCAGATGCAATGTATAAATGAGAGCACTTATTAGTTATTTTGCATGCATTAAGCTTATATAATTTTAACTCTATAAGTCTAATATTAGAAGTTTACACTCTCAGCATATTTCATATTTAGATATATACAGGGTTGGCTATAAACCAAGATAATATTTGTTTATTTAACCAGTTAAACTGATTATTGAAAACATTTTACAACGAGCCAGCACTTAAATAATCTTTAACTTTTTTTTTTTTTTTTTTGGTGCTGGGGATTGAAAAATAATCTTTCACTCTTAAAACTCACTTTTTTAAGTAACCAAAAGCCTAACAGCAGAAAACACATGAAATTATCTTGCTAAAACATAAAACCTTTTTTAGTTGGGTTTTTTTTAAATTTTTATCAGTGCACATTTGCAGTCTATAACGTTGATATTTATTGTGGTGAATTGGTGCGTGTACATGACACATCTTAATTCTTTTCATTTCCCCTTCCTTCCTCTCCCCCCCTTGTAAGTCTAATGAGTCACATTTTAATATCTTAAAAAAAACTTACTGCTTTAGATATAGAAAACTCTAACCTTCTAATTATAGCCAAATTAATATTAATACTATTATGTATAATTTTAAAATTCCACTTGAGGAAAGTTTTTATATTATAAATAATAACAATTTTTAATAATATTTGCCGAGGCAGGGGATAATAAAACTGAGAAAAATCAGAGAAGCAGCCTATTAGTGGAGAAAGCTGAAGTACATTGGTTCAGGCAGCTGCCCTTTGAGCCACAGAGAGGAGTTTTGTCTGGTAGGTCCCCAGGCCCAAGGGCCACCCACTTAAGGGAATTTTTTATATTACTGTTAATATAGAATTATACATTGGAAGTTTAACTCTTAGTAAATTTAAGAAGGCCATTTTAAACATATATATGTATATATATATATAATTTATGAAAACATTTAATTATTCAAAATCTGTTGTTTGTTTATAAATTTGACAACACCATAAATACTTGAATTTATATCTAGCAACTGATGACTCAGATGTTATGAACATTTATACCCATTAATCTCATTTCTATTTATCAGTTATTCATTTCAACAGTTACTTTAGATTACTCATGAGCACCAAAGCATAGCATAATTAACATATAACATATATATATATATCTCCAAGGAAAGACCCTGTTATTATACACAGAAAACAATGGACATTGTATTTATAAAACCAATATTTAAGATAAATATCATCTTGATTGGCTAACAACCTGGATAAAACATACTACCAACTTTAAAGGCATCTTTATTTTTCTCTTACCAACCAATTTAACTTGATTCCTTGTTAAGCATGTGAACAAAAAACATTTGGGTTAATATCATGGGTGTCCACTTATCTATAAGTCAATTTAAATAGAACTTTTGGAGAACAAAATATGGCCTAAAATAACACAAAGAAACATACATATTAACCTAAATCCTATAACTTTCATGTTACCAAGCTTTAAGGCTTTTATTTGCAAGTTTTATGTAAATCTTCAGCCTAGCAGTTTTTACCTTCTAATGTTTTAAGTGAGTTTGGTAACCCTTGAATATTTGCATAACTTTTTTTTTTTTAATAAAAGCCCTAACAGAACACAGAGTCTGTAAGGGCAAAAAGAAAAATAAAAAATAAAAAAATTTGATATGGACTCAAAATATTTTTAAACGAAGCAGTTGTAGATACTTTAACCAGTTGTTAAAAACATACCTTCACAGGCAGACAGACGAGAAAACATAGAACATGTACAACAATTACACTAAATCGGAGTGCACTTTTAGGTGCGTTGGCCATGCTGGATTGTAATAATCCCTTTTTCTTACTTTTAGGTTTCAAAGTATTGACTAGTCAGAATTTTCCCTAGGGGGTATCATTTAACACTTATTTCATGTAAACCACGACAATATTTTCTTTACTCCAAGCTACTCCGAATACCTTTTTCTTCTAAGTTAATACTACAGAGTCATAACCAGTAACAGTCAGAAGGGGTAAGAGAGAAGGGCTACAGATTGCTGCACAGGATCTTTATTCATTTTTCCTCTTTATCATAAAACCGAGGTTGAGGCCTTGTCTTTTTACTTTTTAACTTAAATTTAGAGAAATATAGAGAAAAGTCAACTTTTGAAAATCCTCTATTTGACATCAGTCTCGGTTTTGTAAAATACAACCTGGAAGTGACATTTGGGGGACAGATATAGAGTTACCCATAATCATTTCAGGGGCACCACATGTCTTTCGGGTCTCCCTGTGTACTTCTGAAAAGAAATAGAGAAACAAAGAAGAAGAAGAAAAGAAAGAAAGAAAAGACAAGATCACAGGTTTACACTGCCCAAGGAGCAGCCCACCCAATTCCTCGTCATGACTAACAAGAGTCCTGGCCAGTCATGCACAAATCTGCCCCAAGGTCAGCAATACTGCCAGTCGTATTGTGCTGTGCCCAGAACAGCCACCCTTGTCCCTGGCACACAGCTACTTAATCCTTTATCAGCAGATCAGAAAAGCAGGAAAAATAAGTTGCACACAACAGCTGGGCTCTACTCAAAGGTCTTTTCATCTAGGGCCTTCAACATACATGAAGAATCCATGAAGGCTTTTTTTTAAAATCTGGAGATGCTTCCGTCTATGGTAACCGAAAACCACATACTTTTTTGATGGGGAGATAAACTTAAAGCTAAAATTACTGTAGAAGTTGCAAAACCAAATAAGGTAGAGGGAGAAATCAAGCTGGAATTAGAGAATTGAACCCATGCGACCCGGAAAAGAGTACTACCAGCAGGCCGGGGGCAGCCGCACCACGGACAGCTGAGAAGGGCTGAGGTGGAGCCCTTCCTGTGATGGGGCTGCCAGCAAAGCCCTGACAGCACACACCTTTAAGGTGCAGCCCTGTGGAGGGGCATGTTTGTCCCCTTCTCCTTCCCGGGCACAGCTTGGAGATGCTCCCTGAAGAGGAAGAGAGGGAAATGACTGGGTTCTGGCCGGTAACGCCAAACCACCAAGTCACCATTCGTCTTTCTCTCCCAATACATCAGCACAAAATACAGAGAACACGTTTCCCCTCCCACTTCCCGCGAGGTGTTGCTGGCCAGTGAAGAGGGGGGACACGAGGGGAGTTGAGCCTTTCTTGACCAGTAGCTTGGTCATGGCTTCATTTTCCTCCTCCACCTCCCTTCCCCATCCAGGCAGAGGGATAAGGAGCTGTGTCTGGGGCCACCAGAAAACTTTCTGAGCTCCCCAGACCCCACCAATTCCTGCCCAACCCCCAGCTCCCTGCCCCTGCTAATAACTAACATCAGAAAGTTAAAGGATTTGAGTTTCCTGACAGATGAAAGCCTCAGAAAGGGACAAGGGAAAGGACAAGAAGGGGAATGGCTTTAAAGGAGGGAGGAGGAAAGAAAAAAAGAAAACCAGCAGGCTCCTTCTTGGTCTGGTCTATAAACTCCACCCGGTCCCAGGGTGGGCGTCTATCACCTGAATGATCACTTGAATGTGTACCGCTCAGGAGTGTACTCAGCCACCCAGAAGGGGAGCCACAACATCAGGTGGACCGAGTTCACATCTTTGGTTTTGAGTGAGAGCGGAGAGGGGAAAGGAGAAAAAAAGAATTCAGAGAACGTTGTGGAGGATCTCCTTTTATCGAAAGTGGCTTCCTGAGACTGGTTCTGCCTGCCACATCTCAGAACCAGGTTTCCCACCCTGGTCGCCGGAGAAACTTGGCTCAACATACTGGATGGTTCTCTTCTTACTCTTGTCTCCCTGGTGAGCAAATTTCAGTTCCATCTGACCCAGGAAATGGGTGCGCTGACCTAAGGGAACAGCGAGCGAGGCTGTTCCTCCTGGTAGTGTGCCTCGCAACACCTCTTGCCATTTCTGGTTAGAGGGAGCCTGTGTCTCTTGTCCTCATTTCTTTATATGTAGACACTCATTTTTCTAGGGACTCGGGATCCTTTAATTGCCAGAAAGGAAAAATAAGAAAACCAACCTAAGGGGACAAGAGGAGGGGAGAAGGGAGTGAGGGAGAAACAGCACAGCAGGGGGAGGGGGTGGAGGAGACAGACAGAAAAAGACAGATGCATCACAGTCTGGGGCTGGGTGTCTTTGCAGGAGATTTGGACACCCGTATAACTTGTGAATGTGGAAAGAGGGGATTCAGTTTTCAGCTGCCAGGTGACAGACAGCTCTTTCTGCAGGGGGAAAGGTAAAGTTCACAGGAAAGGCCTATTTCACAGGTGAGAAGAAGTGGCCTATTCACAGGTGAAAGAGGCCCATTTCCAGGTGAAAGGCAATTGTCGAGGCTAATTGGGCCTTGGGAGAAAAGAAGAAGTAAAAACACTTAAACTGGGCTTGTGTCCTGAAGCTGCAGTTTTTGTTTTTTTTTTTAAATAATGGTTTTTCTTGTCTCTTTTCTTTTTTGGTCTTTTTTTTCCCTATCCTACCTCGGGGCCAAATGCCACTCCCCCGGGAGTCTGACAGAAGTGAGGTCACTGCGAGGGGAGAAGAGGGAGTGTGTCCTCCACTGGAGTGTCCTGGAGTCTGAGAGCCGCGCTGGCACTACATGGCAGCAGCTGTGGGTGGAGGTGTGCAGAAGACTCCAGCGGGGACTGAGCAGGCCCAGCGCTCCAGGAATTCAGGGGCCGGCACTCCAAGCGCCAGCGGTGTGTGTTATTCTTACCACAAACCAGAGCTCTGTCCCTTTGGAACGGCTTGGCTCCGCAGCTGTTTGAAAATCCCCTGGTACTTGGAGACAAATGATCCAAGTCAGGCTGTGCTAACAGGTCCGTTTTGGAGCCAGAGGGAGGTGTGACTGATGTGGGCCTGCCGCTCCATCCTCGGCCCATCCATCACCGCCCAGTGAAAATCCCACAGGCCTCCGGACTCTCCGACAATATTGTTTACATTCGAGCAGGACCGAAACTTTGAGAAGAAAGAGATGGCAAGAAACACTCACGCAGGCGCCACGAGCTGCCTCGCCCATGCAGAGGCAGAAAGGCTTCAAGGCCTTGTCCTGTGTGGGTGGAGCTGGTTTCCTGTCAGACTGTCTCTGAGGAGACCAGGAACATTCTGGAACTCGGGAGCCACTTCAGAAGGGCAGGAGGAAAGGGAGAGCTCACCTACACAGCTCCACACACCTGTCACGATATGGTCTCCACCTGGTTTAACACACTCCCCCTGCCCCGAAATCTCGTGCTTTCAGCCACAGGGGCTGCTGACGGGGACATATTCTACCTCAGATGGTTCCCTCATATGGTGAGGGAGAGCAGTACTTTGCACTGGGCCTGGGGAGCCAGAGAGGCCCTGAACGGAAGAGCCCTGGAGAGCCCCAAAGACAGGAGGAAGGGCCGACACAGAGGCCCAAGGAGAGGGGGTGTCGCCTGCTGCAGCTGACAAACTTGGCTAAAGAAGGATTATGCACCTGTTTCATCTGCAGAGAAAGGCTGCAAGTTATGGCTGTTTTGCTCTGACACACCCCATTAAATATTCCTGGAATCCAAACGCAAAAGGAACAAAATAAACCACTTTGAAGTTCCAGGCAAGGGGTGATCTGGCTGGGTGGGGTCCAGGTACAGCTGGACATGAGGGCGGCCAGGAAACCTGCCCTGCTGCCTCGGGCTCCAGGCAGGCAGGTCGCGGCTGGTTAGGGTGCTGCTCTGTCCACTACCCTCTAGAGGGTGAGTCTGGGCCTCAGTTTGCCCTCAGGTCTGCAGGCAGCCGGGGGAGTGACAGCGGCTCCATGGAGCCCTCGTGCCTACCCTGGAGGAGGGAAGAAAAGTCTCTGGCATTTGACTTTCTGAGAGGCTGCCCTGGGCAAAGCAGATCCTGACTCAGAACGCACAGGCCCCTGCTGCAAATGCCAAGGATGAATGAACTCATTTAACCCTCAGAACAAACCTCCAGTATGGGAACCATAACTGCCCCCACAGGGCCGATGGGAAAACGCAGGCCCAGAGCAATGAAGTGTCCTTCCCAAGCCCGACAGAAAGGAGGCAACAGCTCAGGATTTGAACCCACAGCCTGGCCCCAGAGACCCTACCCTTACCCAGGATGTGCTGCTATTTCTTTTGCTGAATTTTAAAACCTATTATTCAACCCAAAAGATATGTGGCAGGCCACCGCCCTGTCTACCACGGACTCTCATGCCTGTAAAAGGTTCCCCAAGGTCTGGGTCTGGCTTTCCCTCCAGGTCACAGCCCTCCTGCCTGCAAATCACCCCAAAGCCTGTTTCCTGCAGTGTTTCTGGCCCAGGGAAACAGAAGAATTATACAAGGCTTGATTGCCATCAACAAGCCAACAAAGGAGCAAGAATCCACGGCCATTCTTGGCCTAGTCGAGGCAGCGTCCCCCACTGGCCAGCCCCAGGATTCACTGGGGTCATGGATCACTGAGGTCCTACCTTGCTTGGGGGGCTGTGGAGGCGGGATACCCTCACAGCACACCCAGCATGAGGAGCCTGTGGGCCCCAGAGTGAGGACAGGGCTGGGGTGGTGGGGTGACCGCTCCTCTCCCTGCATGTGGCTCAGACCCCACTGCCTCCTGTCCCCAAGGCTGTCTTCCTTTCCCCTTCTCCTGTGGCCCCAGCTAGGATTCTCGGGATCCTGGAAAGAGGCCTCCTTCTCCCAGCCTCACCCTCACCCACGCCGAAGCCGTCTATGGTACTGCACACTCCAGGGCACAGCACCTTACTTCCCAGGGACTCCCCCCGCCTCCTCACTGTCTCTGGACATGTATTTCCAGGACACAAATCAGATGAAATCTCAACCCTGCTTCAAACAATGTTAAGTCTGATGGGGCCGGCTGCCCAAAGGAAAGAGCTGTGGTGTCTTATGTTGTCCCATGTGCCCCGCACAGTGCAGCCAGCCCCTTGGCCTTGGCTTTACTTTATCTAATCCAAGCAGACTGACCCACAATCTAGTACTCACCTCCCACTCATCACATAAAGCCCCATCAAACACTTCCTGTAGCTACACTCATATGGAGCATTTCAAAAAATCCTTCTCGCTTCCTTCCTGTTATGACCCCTTACATCACATTCATTCGTTTAAGCGTCTGTTTCCTCGCTATATGCTTAAGAGATGGCTGCTCCACCTTTGTATTTCCAGCACACGGTAATGGGTTGAGTTACACATATTTTGGAGAGAGAAGTACACTGAGCTGACCATCTTCATTAACCAACAACGCGAGCACATTCCTTAGGTAGCTGTAGCAGAGAACGCATTGGGAAAAACCGAACTACACCATGACAAGGAAGAGAAATGTACTGAGGTGGAGTGTGGCCGAAGTGGGCTAGAGAGGCAGGTACGGTGTCTCTGGCAAGCTCAAGGGCAAAACCAACTCCGTTAGTCTCGAAGTAGCTCAGGCTCAGCCCTGCCCAAGGCAACCCACTCTGCCTCCTGACCCTGCCTCTCCCCCTGGGTTTTAAGCCAGCCATTGGCATTGCCTCCTGGCATGACAGCCAGCCCCTGGGCACCTCCCCCCATAGCAGGTAGACACAGATCATTCCTGTTGTCATCTGCTCTGTCCTCTAGTGGACAGCAAGCATCTTCCCCTCCCTGCAGCCCCCACCTCAGATCCTCAGATCTAGACGTCACTATAGCTACTTAGAGTACACAGGTCACCATAGGGAAGGTGGGCGTTGCAGTCAAATACATCCAAATTCAATTCTCTCTCAGCCTAAATCTGTCTCCTCATCTACAAAGAAGCAGTCAAGAGCCATCCCTGAGGGTCTGTGTGAAAAGTAGAGGTGATATATGTAGAACCTCAACTAGCAAATGGTAGATCCTCAATACACAGGAGCACTAAGGGCCAGGCCCTCCTTGCTTTGCTTTTCAAGTTGATGAAGAGTAGTTAAGCGTGGTGTCAGGTTTGTGAGCCTGATCAGGGAGCTAAGGTCACCTGTGAGTGTGGCACACACAGCAGGGACATGCAGGCCACTGTGCAGCAGAGCAAACTGCTTGTAAGAAAAAAATAAAGCTGGACATGTAAATGAACAAACCTAGAAAATATTCAGGAGGATAAATACCAAAGTATTATGAGTCCTAGAGTTACAAGTGATATTATTCTCTTTGGTTACATATTTATCTGTTTATTTTGTTTCAAAATGAGCACGCCTTGAATAACAATAAGGAAAAAGTTAAACCACAAGTTGTAGAAATCTGCGTGCAATATGGTCCTTAAATTCAAAGCACCATCTGGGACTTTCGTGTCAAAGAACTGTGGTTTACAACTGCAGGTGGCTGTGGCCTCCATGTGGAAGGAATTAAGGTGGCTGAGCATGCCGCTCCCAAAGCAGAGGCCTCCCTGGAGCCACTACCTCTGGAAATTGTGAAATTGATGGGACTATTGCTAAAAACAAATTATCCATTAGGTATGTGGCATTTGGGGTCTTTAGTTTTAGAAATTAAGTTACATTTTTAATTCGTTTGGTCACTTTAGACTTACAAGAACACTGCAGGCAAAACAATCATTTCTATAGTTCAAATTCTTGATTGCTTCTAGCTTTCTATTGTATAAATCTGCATATTAGTTGGTTTTCTTGAAGCAAGAAGTTCGACTGCTCACTAAATGAAAACGGCTTCTACCAGGACAAACACCGGCACATTTATTGCAGGATAAAACTCTGGTGCCTTGGCCTCCTTGGCCTCCTTCTTTGGCACCAACGTGCTGGAATGTCCCCCAGCAAGGGAGGCGATGACATTCTGTGTCTATGAAAAGCATACAGAGCAATTTTACAGGGCAGTTTCTCATCGGGCCTGCTCAGAATCAAGGCAGCACACTAGATTAACTCCTGACAGCCTTTTTGGTTTTGCGAGTCTATCAAACTTATTGTAGAGAGGTGTCTGCTTTTTAAAATTGTAGTTACTTATCCTTCCATGAAAAAGAGATTGGAGAAACATTTGGCCCAAATCATTTTAACAAAATACAGCTGAGGGCCAAAGATTCACGATGAGAATTATGAATTGTAATAAACATGTCTGTAAGAGGCAAAGTGATTCTCTAGGACCATCTAAAATCTATTTACAAATGGAAATTTTACAGTGTAGCTTGTTTCGAGGGTTGGTTAATTCAGCCGCTTCATTACATCATCAATCAGTCAGGCTCTTTTGGTCTTTCTGCTTTGCTACCTCTAACATTTTGCTTTTCCTTTCTTGGTCACAGGATGGTTGCAACAGTTCTGAACCATCACATCCTCGAGCAGAAACATCCAAAAGCCTATTTCTAATTAAATCACTGAGGAGAAGAGAGATTTAATGCAAAATGAATAATGAATCAGTCTGGGGCTGGAGACAGAGCCGTCTTCCTTGAAAATAGTGGTCTTGGTATTTGAACAAAATCAGGGTTTATTAAGAAGGAAGAAGGGAAGACTGGATGGTGGATGGCCGACTCCAAAGAGCTATCCCAAAAACAGATATGAGATTTATGACTGATAACACTAAATGCTGGAAGACACCAGAGAAATTCATTCATGGTTCTGGGAGGGAAATAATTCAAACCTGAAAGCCTATCCCAAGCCAAACTATGAATCAAACGGGAGAGTCAGTTAAAGTTAGTTCTGGGTAGGAGGAAATCCTGGGTAGGAAGTTTAACGTCCATAAAATTTTTGAAGACTAAGAAAGTATTGGAAGATGTATTCCATTGGAGCAAAATAGAAATTCAAGAAAGAGGAATACATTAGCCAGTAAAGTAAAATCAACCCAGGAATGCAATGAAAATAAATATGAGCTAAAATTCTGCAGCAAGTCTAGGAAATAATAGACCAAAATTTTAAAAAGTATTGAAGGACTCTGCCACATATGTATTCAAAGTGCAAGTGGGTTCTGCTATGCAATTCCATGAATAGGGACCTCTAAATTCTTGGTCAAATTAAAGTATATATTCTGTCAGCAATGACAAAAATAAAATAGCTAGAAATTGTGGGAGAAGTAAGTAGCTCTTCAGTGTAATATCACAAATATAGAGAAAAATAAAAAATGACATGATATTAAGCAATTGATCATAAAAAAGAGTGCATTTTAGCTAAGAGGTTTACAAAGTTTTCCTTCCAGTGGTCCAGGGTAGTAGAATAAGATTATATTTCTTTTACTATGGATCTACTTATACCTTTTCTGGTTTAGTCAGTAGTTGATATCTGTATCATCATAATTTTATAAATGCTATATTGTAGTGTGCTGCTTTGTAATCCACGTATTCAGAAAGTAAAGGAGATTATGATCATAGGAAAAATGTCAAAGATACAAGTACTGAAGATGTAGAGGTAATATTACAGCCAATAAAAGTTGAGGAGGTTGGGTTGGGGATTTAGCTCAGTGATTAGAGTGCTTGCCTTGCAAGCACAAGGCCCACCACAAAAAAAAAAAAAAAAGTTGAGGAGGTTGAAGAAAAAAGTGGAAAAAATGAAAGTGTGCAAATTCTGTATTTTTTTTGGAAAAGGAAGTTGATAAATAAAATCTATTTATTGTTTACATTCTAGTTATGCGTTTAGAAATAAAGAATTAATAGTGACCAAACCATGGTAGTAGCGGCGAACACTCAAATGCCTAAGATAAAATCTTTAAAGACCATTTTCTCCTATGAATAACCAGCACCCCTTGGAGAAATGGTTAATCCAGGTCTGGAGCAGCAAAGGTGCCAATGAATCTGGAGCATCTATTCATATCAGAAAGTGGGAAGGCATCAAAGACTCTCAGAGTTAGGTCAGGAAGATTCAGGACTGAACTTGAAAAAGTTTCATTGATCAAAGACTGGACAATTTGAACATCAATAAAAATTGAAAAGCAATGGTTTTAAGCACATTAAATATGAGTTCGTCATTGACACTACAGGTGAAAGGGACTCAGTGGTAACCACTAGAAGAGGTTGGAGAATAGACTCATAATTTTAAAAACTGGCAATTAAATAAGTTTAAAGCAATTAAAAGAATCAAGCAGTTATTTCTGTTTTACCTATATCTTAGGACAATCAAATGCTTGAAGGAGAAATTTCTTTTCACAGAAGCATTTCAACTATTAAGTTGATAAAGAGTAAGCAAACGCAACCACCCGTAATGAAGAAAACATGTAGGCAACGGTCATCAACAGCTCTGGGATCATGCAAACAGACAACCCGGCACAATGTACCTCCAAGTGGAAGGTAACAGAACTATAGGTGCGATATTTTTGCCAGAAAATAAAATCTCAATTTAAACAAGACTCTAGATCTAATTACCAATTTGCAGGAAATTAGGGAAGAAAAGAACATGTTAAATGACACCATTGGGATGCAATGCTCAAAATCCAGACAATGGAAACTCTACAGGTCAAACAGCCTATTTAGTCAACAAGTTACATTGCAATGGGGAGGGGAAAAAAAGTAAGGAAAACTATAGGTGGAAAAAGATTAGAGAGACAATCAATTGTAGTATTATGACTATGTTTAGATCCTGATTTAAACAAACTGGAAAAAAATTCAACAGTTGTTAGGTTTACGCGGAGGGAGGGGGAACGGAAAAGTCTGACGACGCTCGCTGTGGGAGAAAGCTTTATTAAGGTGTTACAGCTCCCCCCGTCACTCGAGTGAGAGTGGTCTTTTATCCCTTATCCGCACCCCCCTTTCGTGAAGTGGGGGTTTGAAAAGTGCATGTTTAGGATTGGTCCTTTCTGCACGGGGTAATTCGGTGGTGGGTAACGCCCCTAGGTAAATTGGCGCCACGGACCTAATTGGGGACTGTAGTCAGGGGGAGGGGTCATTGTTTCGGCGGGAGATTCTGGCATAGAGACATGGGGGGGGGCTTTGTGAGAAACCAGCAATGGCCATTTTAGCATCTGGGGAGGGTCATCCTAACAACAGTAACTAGCTAATGAGGAATTATTGTAATTTTTAGGTGTGTAATGACATCAAAATTATGGTGTTTTGTCTTTTCGAGTCTTTATTTTTTAAAAAAATACATATTTAAGTATATCAATAAAATGGTATAATATCAGATTTATTTTTAAATAATCAGCAGAGGGGAGGGAGTGGAGATATAGATGAAAAGAGATTGACTATGGATTCGTACTAGAAGGTGGGTGTTAGATGTATAGAGACTGTTTATACTCTTCTGTCCTTGTATTTGCTTGAAATTGTCCCTATTAAAAATATTTTAGAAGATAAAGTTTGAAGTATGTATTTGAAGCTAAATGTTATCCACTAGAAAACTTGAAAGTATAATGTAAGTGTCAAATATTGGGAGAGGAAACCGCAGGTTGGTGGGAGCTGGTTGAAGTGTGCCCAATGCCTTGTTCTCATTCTTCATTGATAGGAAACTTCAGCCACTATCTGTACCAAGCGAAGCAAGGCCCAGGGCTATGGGCAGGTGATTCAGAAGTTTACAGATAACCATTAAAGCGCTTTAAAGTCTTGTTTCAATGAAAAGGAGAGAAGGGAATGGAAGATTTTCTTTCTCATTTTATATTATCTTGTATGCTCTGATGTTTTTAACTTATTTAAATATTTCTTTTTGTTGTGGTAAGACACAGATAATATAAAACTTACACATTTCAAATGTGCAAATCAGTGTCCTTAAGTACATTTACAACATCCTGCGATAATTTCCACTATCCATTTATAGAACTTTTTCAACATCCCAAACAGAAACTCATTAAACAATAATTCTCTTTCTCCACTCTCCTCAGACCCTGGTAACCTCTATTCTGCTTTCCTTCTCTGCATTTACCTATTCCAGGTGCTTCCTATAACTGGAATTATGGGATATTTGTCCTCTCATGTCCGAATTAGTTCTCTTAGCATAATGCTTTCCTGGTTCATTTGTGTCACAAACGTATCAGAACCTCAATCCTCTTTTAGTTGTGGTAAAATATACATAACAAAACTTATCATTTTAACCACTTGAGGACAACTCAGTGGCCTTAGCTATGCATACATTATTCTACAATCATCACCACTATCCATCTTAAGAACTTCTCACCTTCCCAAACAGAAACTCTGTACCTATTAAATAATAACTCCCCATTTTCCTTTCCTGACGTCCCTGCCAACCATCATCCTATTTTCTGCCTCTATGAACTTGACTATTCTGGGTACCTCATATTAGTGGAATCATGCAGTTTTTGTCTATTTGTGTTTGGCTTGTTTCACTTAGTATAATGTTTTCAAGGTTCATCCATGTCATAGCCTGTGTCAGAATTTCATTCTTTTTAAGTATAAACTATATTTATGTATTATACCTTTATCCACTCATTTGTTGATAGGCATTTGTTTCTACTTTTTGGCTATTGTCAATAACGCTGGTAAGAACCTTGGTGTGCAAGTATCTGTCTGAGTCTCCGCTTTAAGATTTTGTGAGTGTATACCTAGAGGTAGAATTTCTGGCTGATATGTAATTCTATGTTCAACTTTTTGAGGGACTACCAAACTGTTTCCCACTGTGGTTGTACCATTTTATATTCCCACTAGCAATGCATAAAAGCCCCAATTTCTCCACATCTTTAACAACACTTGTTATTTTTGGTTGCTTTTTTTTTTTAATGGCTATCCAAATAGGTGTGAAGGGTACCTCATTGTGATTTTGATTTGCATTTCCTTAATGACTAGTGATGCTGAACATTTTTTCATGTGTTTCTTGACCAGTTGCATATCTTCTTTGGAAAAATATTTGAGTCCTTTGTCCATTTTTGAGTTAATTTGATTTTGTTATTGAGTTGTCAGAACTTGTAATATATTCTTGACATTAATTCCTTTCTAGGTAGGTGATTTGCAAATACTTTCTTCTGTTCTATGTATTTTTTTTTTTGTTCTGCTAACGTGTCTTTTGATGGAGAAATTTTTTTCTTTTTTCTTTTGATGAGATTGAATTTATCTTTTTTTTTCTTTTATTTCCTGAGTTCTTGGGGTCATATCCAAGAAATTGTCAAATCCAATGTCATGAAGCTTTTCTCCCATGTTTTCATCTATGATTTTTATAGTCTTAGCTCTTTCATCTATGATTTTTATAGTTTTAGCTTGTACTACAGCATTGCCTAATGACACATCCTTCTTATGTTTAGTTCTTTGACCATTTTGAGTTAATTTTTATACATGGTGTAATGTGAAAGTAAAAAATAATACTTTTGGAGCTTAAAAATAAGCAAAAGAAAATAAGATGTAAAATTATTCGGTAAGGTTATCTTTTTGAAACTACCCCTTTAAGAAATGGAAGCAATTCAGTTACCTTCTTGCTTTTCTCCTTAGAGACTCCTAGCTTTGAAAATCACATTGTTCTACCTTTTCCTCCTTAAGTTTTGCAATGGCCTTCCGTCGAATTGCATTGGAAAGTCCAAAATAGACACTGATTCAAAGGTCAGCAATGAGTCTTCCACAGTGCTCTGGGAAACCTCAGAAGCAGGTGGTTTCCAGCCTGTTTGCTACCAGGAAGGTTAGCTTCTCATTTGGTCCAAAAGGAGGGACAAAAATAGATTCTGTGAGCCTCAGGCACTAGGCACAGTGGTGGGATGGGATGCATCCCACTAACTGTGCTGATGGCTGTTGATTGGCCCAGATGTGTGCCAGGATGCACAGAGGGACCCAAGGATGAGGACAGAATCTGCGAGGCCTCCCCTGGCAGAATGCCCAGCTTGGGGAATGAGAGACCCTGCCAGTTTGTCCAAACCTGCTCTTCTCTCCTCGCCCTTGAAGTCTCTGTTCCTGCACCCTGGGCGCTGGGAAGGTACCAGCAGCACTCACATCGGCAAGTCGCTTCCAAGGCTCTGCTGTGAGACCATCAGCTCACCACAGACCCGGCCTGGGAACACACCAACAGCTGCTTGCACTGAGCACAGAGAGGATGTGGTGCTGGCGTGTCATCCGATTCTCATAACAACCTGGCAAGGAGGGTGTTTTATCTCATTCTACAGATGAGGACACTGAGGGTTAATCATCAGCTTTAAGGTTGAACAGCAAGAATTCAAACCACCTCCAGCTGGACACAGGCCATCTCAGTACAGCCACATACTGTGTAACATTTCAGTCAATATATGACAGTGGTCTCATAGACTATACTAAAGCTGAAGATTTTCTATTTCCTAGTGAGACTGTAGCTGCCATACCATCTCAGCACAATCTATTACTCTTGTGTTTGTGGTGTGATTGTAAACAAACCTACCACACTACCAATCATATACAAGTATAGCAGCTGTAGTAGTTACTTTTCTAGAGTCAATGATTTGCAAGAGAGTAGATTTAATACAGGACAAGTACAAGTTACAACATTCACACACACAAGCCAAATGCAGGAAGAGTGCAGAACATCTATCCATGCACTGGAGACCCGAGAGATCCAATCAAAGGCTGGGAGCCCACAGCACTGTCTCATGTACATCCATGTCTGCACTAAAAGGCTGAAGAAATCTACACTGGAGCAAGAGCATAGTATTCACAGTGGAGATGAAGACCAGACCTCCCCCAAAGAGAACAGCAGCCGTCCCAGATGACAGCAAGGCCCCGAGCTCCTTCTGCGATGAGAACAGCTGAGCTCCCTTCTGGAGAACCAGCCACAACAGAGCTTCTCCTGGGAAACAGCCAGCCGCTGTCTTCTGCTCCCATTTTCCTTTATACTGTGTTGGCAATAATCTTCAGGTGGATGCTCTATGCCCAGAACCACACAACTCAGTCCAGCTGGGTGTTCCTGCTCAAGTTTGCCACAGTGATAATTCCACCACAGCAGCTATAACTATGTACCTTACATAATTCTTGATAACATTAACAAGTGACTCTTATGGTTTAGATCTAAAATGTCCCCCAAAGCCTCCTGTGCTCATACGTGGGGTGTTTGAATGGATTTTGGGTGCAGTATGGCTGACTTGCTGTTGCGAGGCAGGGTCTGGATGGAAGAGACTGGTCACTGGGGTGTGGCCTGGGAGGGTTTATCTCCTTCCCCTGCCCCTCCCTTTACACTCTCCTTGTCCGCCAAGCCATGAGCAACTCGCTTCTGCCCAGGCCCCTCTGCCATGCCACTTCTGCCCTGGAGGCAGCTGACTGTGAGCTGAAACCTCTACAAACTGTGAGTCGAAATAAACCTCTCCTCCTCAAGGTGTAGCCCTCACATAGTGTCTCATCAATGAGAAAGTGACTAAAACAGTGTGTCACTAATTGATGTATTTACTATATACTATGCATTTTATTGTTAAAGTACACTTTCTCTACTTATTAAAAAAATGTTCAGGCTATGGGTGGTGGTACTTGTCTATAATCCCAGGACTCTGGGAGGCTGGAGCAGATTCCAGCCCAGCCTGGGCAATTTAGCAATTTAACCACCTTGTCTTTGAAAGGGGTGGGGGTGTATCTCAGTGCAAAGGCCCTAGGTCCATTCTCCAGTAGTGAAAAAACAAAACTGTATTGTAAGACAATGTGCTGTCTATACCAGCAGCCTCATACGTCGCATGTTTACTATGACTGAATTAAAGCAGCTGTGCCAAGTGACAGACCTATCTGTACCATGTCACTGTGAGAGCACACTCCGATGTTTGTACTACGGCCTCGTCTAATGACCCGTCTCTCAGGAGCGAGCCGCCTCTGCCCACCACCATCAAGCAGATGTGCCGCTGTGTACCGACAGTCTTCATTTCCAGTTTGCATCCTTCCACAGAGCCAGACCGTATCATGAACAACCCCTTCCCAAAGCCCTACAGTCTTCCCTGGATTCAGGCTCAGGCTCGGCCTCCTCTGCTCCACAGTAGTGAGGGGAAGCAGAGTAAGGTCTTAGTCAATAACCCCCTTGGGCATCTGCTGCCTCCCCCATGCCCTGTCCCTTAAGCTACCCTTGGTGGGGAGAGATGCTGATCAAAGAACAGAAATGAGACAAAAGGGATTTAAGGCCTGGTCCCAAGCCTTCCTGCTGAAGTCCTTTAGCAGTGATTTCAAACAACTCAAAAGACGTCATAGCTGCCTTTGAGAAGACCGACCAACAGGTGACCTGGTGGGGGGGGTCTGCTTGCTGCAGGGCAATTTACTACAAGAAAACCAGGCTTTGTTCAACTCACCTTATAACAGCTGGTAGGCAGGAACACTCAGAGAGGCTGAGGCAAGAGGACGGAGAGTTTGAGCCCAGCCCAGGAAACAGTGACCTAGTGAGGCCCTATCTCAAAATCAAAACTAAACAGGGCTGAGGATGGAGCCCTGGGTTCAAGGACTGGAAGTTTAGGTAGGCGATAGGTGTGTGCTTCGCCAAAGGCCCTGGATCCCGTCCCTAGCACGACAAACAAACAAACATAAGACTCATCCCTAAGCACCTCTTCAATCCTAACAAACAAATACAGTGGTGAAAAAAATACATTTTATGTTTGTAAACAAAAGATAGCTTCGGAAGTTCAAATTTATAATATAACAGAGTCCTGTTTCTGCTGCTGGTGTGTATTCTTTAAACACTAACTCCAATGTGATAAGTACTTTGAAGCCCAAAAAAGAGCAACCATAAATAAAATAAATAAAAGTTTAAAAAAATCCAGGGTTTTAGTTTGTGATTGCTGCCCAGCTGGGTGACTTTGAGCACACCACTCAGAAAGGCCAATGCCATTGAAAGAATTTATTACTTACACGTCCCAAGAGAAGGGACACACCGCACACGCAGGGCCATTGGGGAAGCACCAGGGTGGTCTGGAGGCAGAAGCAAGGGTGAGGTGGACATCTAGGCCAGAGTCTTTTGGGGTTTCCACGAGAAAGAAAAGCCAGGACCAAGTCCACAGGCTGGGATTGGCTAGCATGAATAATTCCCACGAATTTTGGCTATCCAAAAGGTCTCTAGATGCTTGTTACCTGGCCCCAGGATGACTTAGACAGGGGAAGTGTTGGCTTGATGTGTAGGAGTTAGAGAAGGCGGTGGCTGGGGCTTTGGCCTTGGAGTTGGTTGGTTTGTATGTGAAGGAGGAGATCCCAGCCACCCACGCTAAGAATCGGCTAGCTCTGGGAAGTTGCTATCTCTCCCTGGTGCCAGAGCATCAACAATACAGGAAATAAGAAAATAGACTTACTATAATTGGCCCCATAAGAATATACAGACCACTTTCCAGGACTTATTCTTTGTGGTAGATCCTGAAAATATACTGGTGAGTAAAACACCATGGCTGTCTTTGTGGAACATTTAGTCTAATTGTAAAATAATGAGGTTGGATTAGTTAATCTCTCAATTATGTAACTCATTACATAATACTTACCTGAGGTGGCACAGTCATGTCTGTGAGTTACTTGCTGCTAAATCCTTGGTCAGGATCTAATCCTTAATTATTACGCTGTTTCAGGTGGGGAAAGATTTTCTTTAAATGACTGGATCATCATGGTTTCCAAGAGTGCACAGTAGAAATAAGTGGAGCTAACGAACCTTGGCGCACACGGTGTAGGTACACAAATTATTCACCCCTAGCTTTGCCAAAAACCAACCTTGGCTGGAAGAAGATAGTTAAACTGATACATGAGCTTTGAGGAGTGGGTTCCATATTTAATCACATCACCTGAGAACAAGATTTGGCCAGGTCTGATTAGAAAAGACACCCAGAGGTGGGCAGGGTGGTTCATGCCTGTAAACCCAGCACTCCGGGAAACTGAGGCAAGAGGATCACAAGTTCAAGCCTAAACTGGGCAACTTAGAGAGATTCTGTCTCACAATCAAACATCTTAAAAGGGCTGAGAATGTAGCTCAGTGTGAAGGCCCTGGGTTTAACCCCCAGTTTAAAAAAACATTCAATAGAAAAATACTCCAGGGTCCTCACAGCACAGTTAGAAAATCATTAGAGAATTTGAACAAGCTGTGCAGACACTGGTTCTGAAACATGTTTGGCTAGAGATGGCGGTTTTTTGATTAAAGAAGGAAAAATGGTTAACAACTCAGAAGCAATAATTAGTTAATGGAAAAAATGCAATCAATTAAATTAAGATTAATTACATTCTAAAGATTAATCATATTTACATTACTGGGGCACAAAAATAGATTAAATTTATTTGAAAACATGCACAAATCTTTCCAGCCCACACTTTACAGCTATGCTCCTCAATAAACACGGTTCCCATTAAAAACGGTGGCACACGGCTCACTGTAATTTGTGAGGAGAAAGACAATTTCCTGTTTTCCACCTAACTCACTAAGTGATTTCTAGTGGTTCCTTTGGGTGGTGTCTTTTTTCAGTGGGGTGGGAGAGGAAAGGCTGTGGTTCTCCCAGGGCCTCACATCTCTCACTGCTGCCTCCAACCAGGCATTTGAGTCCCCTGGGAGGAGTGTTTTTAAACTGATTTTTGTGAAGATAGTGCATTTCAGATGGACTGGGAGTAGAAACCAAGACCCAGTAAACCTTAAGAGACATAGTCGTACAACGAGGATTACAAGATTAATTTGAAAGAGTATCCCATTTGGGGTTGGAGTAAAGAATGAGGGAGGGATACTTTAGTATACTTGGAATTTGGCCCAAGAGAAAAAATATTGGCACTCAGATTTGCCTGCTAATGGATACCCACTGGCCTTTATGATCTCAGATGACAAAATCATGCAAATAAGAACAACACAGTTCTGAGTACCTTCTTTGTTTACCACGCATCCTCCATTTGCTCTTCACAAGAACCTTTCCACCAGCCAGGTGATCCTAGACCCATTTTGCTGTTAGCCAAAGAGCCGGAGTTCTACAGAGGCTGAGTAGCCTAACGCCTGTGGCCAGGACATGGAGGGTTCTTCTGCCTCCTACCTAAATCCTGGCTTGTGGCCTTTACTCCAGTGCTGTCTGCTACATGGGACAGTCAGACTCAGAAGTTTCTTTGATTGTGGACAGTGGAGAGGAGCAGGGTGGGATTACCATCTTCCCACCTCCTCAGCCCTGAGACCCTTGTCTCATACTGAGGCCTGAGCAGATTTCCGACCCATCCTGGCTCCCAAACATTCTCACTGCACACACCAGCCTCTGGGAGAAGCCATGAGGGGAGACCAGGCGTGCTTGCCTGGCGGGGTACAATGGCCTCCGCTGCTTTCTCTCTGGCCCTCGGTCACCTCCCTCCTGGCCGTTTACCTCTTCCCAGAGGTACTCTCTTCCCAGAACTCACTGCAGAGCAAACAGCCATGGAATTTCCTATGAACACATGGGTTTTACTACTCTCTTCCTGCTATGGGGATTTTGAATACATTTATATGGTTCTTGTAAATGCTAAAGATAAAGCGTGGAATGCAGCTCTTATCCCCTCCCTCCCTTCCTCCAATTTTTAGTTCTCTTAATACAGGAATGGGCCAGACTCCACCCATTATAGCTGAATGTACTACAGAAACTCTGAAGAAAAAAAAAATCCGAACCATCTTGCCAATACCCTCAGAAATCAAGACTTGCCACAGGGAGTGGAGAATGTTCTGCATTCTACTTTTAGGCGAAAAATAAATAAAAAGAGGCAGGAAAAATAGTTAAACAAAACATTGATATCTTTACATAGAATTTTTTTAAAAATTAGCATCAGCTTTTGGGCTTCAAGTTAAAATAATATTGTGAGTTTAGTCTTTGACTCTCCCCCATTCTCCAGGTCCTTACAGTTATATAGATTTTTCTTTACATGAAAAATACAGAGCCACAGTTAGAACCAAAATAAACATCTCCAAGGACAAGAATTGGACCAACATACAGTGGTAAGTGCTGATGTTACAAGTCTATGGGGCTACACGCAGAGGGGCAGGAGTTCAGGCACAGGACAACTTTCCCACAGGAAGCTGGAGCCCATCTGGGTGAGGAATGGATACAGGGGGGCAGAGCATGGCTGGTATAATAAATGCATCCAATTCACAGATGGAGAAAGAAGCAGAGAGGCCAAAGCTATCACCAAACATGTTATGGTTTAAGTCTAAAATGTCTCCCAAAAGCCTCGTGTGTTTGGAAGGTGATTGGATCATGGGGGTACTATACTCATCAGTGGATTGATCCATTGATTAGTTCAGAGATAAATGTGCTATTGGGAGGTGGGGCCTGGTTGAAGGTGAGTCACAAGGATGTGACCTGAAAAGTGTATTCTCCCTGGCTCCTCCCTTTTCTCTCTACTTCCTGGGTGCCATGAGTGGAACAGCTTTCCTCCGCCAGACCCTCCCACCATGCTGTTTCTGCCTTGGAGCCAGACAACCATGGATTGAAACCATGAGCTAAAACAAACCTTTTCTCCTTTAAATTATGGGTCTTGGGTGTTTTGTCCCAGAGACAGGAAAGTGTCTACGACAGAAATGGGAGCTCCAGCCCAGGAGCACATGAGAGAAGCAACCGCAAGACTCAGGAAAAGTGAAGCAAGAAGGGAGATCAGAAACAATTCCCAACCCAGATGACCCCACAAGCTAAAGTGCTAAAGGACACAAGAAAGGAAAAACCAAGAAAATGTTCCCGCAGATGCCTTTGGATGCATCTAACAAAAGCCATCTCAGAATGACTTAAAGTGATTATGTTTAAGCTTGTCAAGATACAGTTGAGGGGTTCACCATAGATATTCATGAGATGCTGCAAAATAAAACTAGGAGGCAAAGAAATAAAGATAGACATGCAAAAATAAAAAATACCTTGGAAAAAGTAAATATAGTCACCAAAATGCCAGCTTGCTCGGTATGTCCTCAGTTCATAGTTTTTACACATCCACCCCTCCCTCACACACGTGGAACACCCACAGGACGACGCCATGGGAAATTTTATGTACAGAATGCGAGAAAAAGCTGTTTAGTTTTCAAAGAAAATCTCCACAGTATGTGAGTGTATGTGTGTGTTTGAGACAGACAGAGTGGGAGGCATGCTTAAATACCAGAGAAAATCAACTTAAGGCAGGAAAGGTTTATTTTGGCTCATAGTTCCAGAAGTTTCCATGTATGGCTGCCTGTCCTGTTGTTTTTGGACCTGTGGTAAGGCAGCATGTCATGGAAGGCACTACATGGTAGACCAAACCTGCACACTCCGTGGTGTGAGGAAGCAGAGAGAGGCAGGAAGAGGACGGGATCCCATTATCTCCTTCAAGTTCTGTCCCTCCATGAACTTCCGCCCACTGGGTAACACCTCCTAAAGTTTCCACCATCTTCTAGGAGTGCCTGGGCTGGGGACTGAGTCTTTAACACAAGAGCCTTCAGGAGGCATTCAAGATTCAGACAATAATGGGGAGGAGGAGGAGGGAGGAGAAAGAGAACAAGGAGAAGAAGAGGACGGAGAAGGGGAAGTGGAAGATGAAGGAGAAGGAGGAGAGGGGGAAGAAGAAGGAGGAGAAGAAGGTGGGGACAAGTCGTGGTGGTGGAGGACAAAAGATAGAGGAAGGGGTGTAGAGGGCAGAGGCCCTGGAAAGAGGTGCAAGTCTTACAGCGCTTATACCCAGCATCCTGCCCTTGCCACGGCCCGATTAACTCCATGACTGGAGCATCATGGTCCTCTCTGTTCAACAGGGTGAACAATGACCACTGTGGGGCTGAGGGGAAGATGGTGGACGTTGTATAGACAGTGTCCACCCACACATAGTAAATGCAGCTTCACAAGGAGGGCAAGCGCATGTGTACTTCTTGTAAAAACAGTATTTTTAATAATAAAGCAAAAGATGGTGGCACCCTACTGACCATATGTTGTTTTCAGCATAGATATTCTCGGGATATTCTGCTCCCTGCTGTGCCACGCAGACAGGTTGTATCTGACTCCTGCTAGGCGAGGCTCTGCTGGGGACCCACCTGCGAGCACCTTGCCTTCCCTTCGAGACGCTGTCACTCTGCAGAGCCCCCGTGACAGGGTCAGATGGCCACACTGGTGTCTCATCCACTCGCTTGACAGGAGAAAAGTGTTTCAGAGTGACTTAATTCTTTTACTCTCTAGGGTTTTCCCTCTAAGTGCTCCCTCTTAACTCAATAAAAACTTACCGGTGTTAGTAGATGTCTGCGTCTGCTGCAGCCCGGGAGTTTGCTTGGCCGAGTCTACACCCACCATCTGATAGAGGAGATGCTGTGTCTGTTCCCATCACCTTGCTTAGGGGACAACGCGCGGTGGCTGACTGGTGAAGGGCTAATTTCCAGTAGCTGATACCCTCTCCCCCCAGGCAAACAGGAGCCCTGATTAAATAAAACACAGCAGAATTCAATTTGCCAACATAAAGAGGACCAGAAACACCTGTGCACTTTGCCTAGGGCAGTGGCGGTGACCCAAAGTGGGTTAAGAGGGAGAATTCCATATGCCAAGGTAGCTGTGGTGTAGAAAATAAAGGGAAGCCTTATATAAGGAAATAACCTGACAACATGTCTCTTCTTTATTTACTTATTTGCAGTTTTTGAAGAACTATAAAATATTTTAAACGTCCAGGATCATAGATGTTAATATTTTGCGAAATTTGCAAAATTTGGGCCTATCAATCTATCTGAGAAATAAAATGTTATGGACGGGACTAAAGCCCACCTCCCAAACATCCCCCACTTCCTCTCCCCAGAGAGAGCCGCTATCTTGAAATTAGCATACACACCTCATTTCACTACCTATCCATCAGGCATCCATAAATTATGCACTATTATATGCATCCTAACTTAACAGGAATGGTATTCATATCCGTTTATTTGCCTCTTGTGTTTTTATACCAAGGTTATGTTTTTGAGATTTCATCCATTTACTTTGGTGGCAAGTAGTTATAAAGTGACTATAACAAACTAACAGTATTTTAGGTACTGGGGAGGTAGTATTGGGAAAACAAAAGCCACAGACAATACACTTGTGAGACAGAAATTAAAAGTAAAATATATGCTATGATACATAGGACAACATATAGGAAAAATATATGATGGCAGTGATCAATGCTGACAACATTGATTAAGGCATAATTAAGGAATTAAGGAATAAACAGGGATGCGTGTGTGTGCGCGCATGCGTGTACGTGGAGCGGAGTTGGCATTTTAGACAGGACACGTGGTTTCAGGTTAGCAGCTGCAGCTTGTGATCCCGGGGAGAACCCCAACTCTATTATGCAGCGTGCTGGCTGTAAAGTTTCTCCTTACTCATGCTCCTCTGGGAATTGTCGAGTCATAAGCATGCACATCTTCAACCCCACCTTCATCCAGCTTCCCTGCCTGGCTGGACCAACACACACCCCCACCAGTGAGCACTGAGGCCTCCATTTCCCTCACACTTGCCACTCCTTATCAGACTTTCCGAGTTAAACTCTCTGGGGGTTTAGGTGTGGTTTGTTACTATTTTCCTTTTCTATTTCCCTGATTATTATCATTGTGGCTGTATCTGTTTTAGCTGCTTAGGTTTCCGTTCTGGAATTGTTTGTTCATATCTTTGCTCATTTTTCTGTGGGGATGTTTGTATTAATCTTACTCATGAATATATTTCTTTAGTGTAGGCTAATCCTTTTCCACTTTCAGGACTTGCAGATATTGTATATTCTGTCTCATTATGGCTGATCTTTTTACTTTGTGTGTATGGCATCTTGAGAGAGCCAGGATTACCACCAATACGGTCAGAACAACCAAGTCTGTCCTTTGTTATTTCTGCTTTTTGTTTCTTAAGAACCACTTTCCTAGTCGGGCACAGTGGTTCATGCCTGAAACCTCAGCTATGGGGTTTAGCTCACGTGGTAGAGTGCTTTCCTAGCAATCACAAGGCCCTGAGCTCAGTCCCAACACCGAAAAAAAAAAAACCTCAGCTACTGAAGAGGCTGAGACAGAAGGATCATTATAAATTCAAGGCCAGTCTGGGAAACTTGGCCAGAACTTGTCTCGACATAAAATTTTTAAAAGGGCAAAGGATGTAGCTCCGTGTTAGAGCACTTGCCTCTTCTTATTGTGCAAAAGGCCCTCGGTTCAATCCCCAGGACTGTTTCTAAAATCATCTGTGTCTTCTCTGTTAACACAGTGAGAACTCTGTCAAGTTGCAAATCTCCAAAATGGGGCCTGTGTCTGAGTCAGGGATCTGTCCCATCGGTCGGTCTGTCTGTCCCTCACCAGCCCTACCGTCTTTAACATCAGAGCTTCATTATAAGTTTTGGCATCTGGTACACCTCTGCTGCACCTCTTACTAGTCTCCCCACACTCCTCCCTTGGTTATTCTTGGCCTTTTTTACTCCACTATGATAATTTTAAGATCAACTGGGAAAATCCCCAGTCAGGAATGGGATTGTGTAATTGGAAATAATTCAGTAGAACTATGAACTTTATAACGTTGAGTCATTCCATCATGAACATTGCATTTTCATTTACTTAGGTCATATTTTATAACTTTGGGCAGATTTTAATTTTTTTATGAAGATCTAGCATATTTCCTTTCACATTCTACTGCTCTTTTGTTGTTGTAGCTACTGAAAAAGGTTTTTGTAATTGCATTTATTTTTTATTACCAGCATTACCAGATTTTGGGGTTCCAGAGTGTCTTTCTGGAGGAGGTTTCTAGGTTCTTTCCGTCTTGAGCAAAGAATTGGTTGAGACAAGCGAAAATGAGAGCACAGTTTTATTAAAAGTAGGCAAAGAAACAGGCTCTGCAGAGTGAGTTTTGGCTAAGCAAAAGTAGGAAAAGAAGTACACCCTACAGCGTGAGGATGGGCCACCTTGTAAGACAGAACACAGTGACAAAAACTCAGTGCAACTGTCCTTTTTGTATCACCCACTCCTCGGTCTGAGGTCAGGTCTAGACCATCCTATGGAAAACCTGCTCAAACTCTTGCAGAAGTCCACAGTGCAGTGCTTTGGCAATTGTTCTGCACATTCGTCCTGGGATTTTGTAATTACCAGGTTACACCTTCCCCAGCCAGTTTTGCCACACCCTAATCTCCTGTCTCACTGGTGTACTGAAATGTTGGGTTTTATACATTGGCCTTATTCTGGCAAACTTGCTGGTTTCGCCTCTTGGTTTAACTGCATTTTAGTTAGCTTATCTAATAGTTTATTGGCAGATAAATATAATACCTTGAAATATAACTAGTGAAGACTTTTTATTTTCTAGTCATTAGAGTTATTTTTCTTTGTTATCTTATTGCTACACTTTCAAGAGTAATATTAAATAGAAGTTGTGGGTGTAGATATCTTTATCTTGATGCTAATTTCCAAAGGAATCTTCCAATGTTTTACTAGTAAAAATGATGTTTATCATAGGGTTTTAGTAGGTTACTAGATTTGAAAATTACTTTCGCTTCAGAATTTGCTAAGAATTGTTATGGGTTTACTAAGAATTGTAATGGGTTTTGAATTACATAAAGTTTATTTTTGGAATCTACTGTGATGATTACAATATTTTCTCCTCTGATTGGTTAATGTGGTAGGTCTCTCTTGTATTCTGGGCAAAGTCCCGGAATTTGGTAATAACGTATTTGGAGTATTGCTGAAACTACTTTGCTAGTATTTTCTTTAGAAGTTTGCAGTAATATTTGTAGATGAGACTGGTCAATGACTTTATTTTATTATTCTCTAAATTTTGGTATATTAACCAAATGCCTTGGGATACTGATCAAATGAATTTTATGTAGTATACCAATGAATTAGTTGGGGTGCTACATAAAATAAATTGGAGTCGGTTTTTCCTTTTTCTTCCTACACTCTGTGAACAATTGGAATAAGTTAGCAAGTATTTGTCCCTTAAAGTGTTGATAGAATTCAGTGGGCTTTGTTTGCGTAAAGGAATAGGAAGGAGGCATATACTACCTTCTTATTCAATTTCTTTATGGACTATAGATGTAGTGAAATTTTCTATTATTGAGTCAATTTTTCTAAACTGCACTTTCTCTAGGAGATTGTTATATAATCTCCTTTGTCATGTTTTTGTTCATATGATTTGTGTAAGATTTCTAAAATGTCACCTACAAATAAATCGTCTCCTTTATCGAGTTACAGCATGCTAGAGATTTATTTATTCTACAAGTCTTTCCAAAGAGTCAGCTGTTGGATTTATTAATCCGTTCAATTCTTTGTTTTCTATTTTCTTATTCTCGCTTCTTGTCTTATCTCCTTTCTTATACTTTCAATTTAATCTGTTGTCCTTTTTCTTAATACCTATATTTCCTCATTTCTATTATATTCATTTATAGACTTCTTTTTAAAAGCTGTTTTAAGTGCATCCCACAAATTTGGTTAATTAATTTTTCTAGATTTTATTATATTTTGTATTTAGCCATTAATTATTTAGAAGAGGGTTTTAAAATTTATCAGTGTGGAGGTTGTGATATTTGACTGCAATTTTGATAAGCATATATAATATTATGTATGATAGCAGTGTTACTATATTACTCATATCTTTGTTTCATTTTAGTTTTTTTTTTTTTTTTTTTTGCCTATTTCATCTACTAATGACTAGGGAAAAGGTGTTAAAATTTCCAACAAATACTGTAGGTTGGTAAATGTTTCCTTAGAATTTCTTTTCGTATTTACATGACTTTAGATTAAAACATTAGGTACTTACAAGTTCACTTTTTTTGTTTGTTTTTTCGTTTGTTTGTTTGGTTTGGTTTGGTTTGGTACTGGGGATTGAACCCAAAGCCTTTGGACCAAGCTACATCCCCAGCCCTTCTGTATATTTTAAGTTTTGAAACAGGGTCTCACTAAGTCACTAAATTACCCATGTTGGGCTCAAATTTGCAATCCTCCTGCCTCAGCCTCACACAGTTTTAGGCTTATAGGTGTGCGCCAACATGCCCGGCTAAAAGTTCACAATTGTTATGTCTTGTGTTGAATTTTCCTTTGATTCTTATATAACAGACCTCTTTATTCTTAACAGTGTTTTTATCTTAAAGTGTATCTGTTGTTGACATAGCTTTAGTAGTGTCAATTAGTATTTTGCCTTTAATAGTAAAACTAGTATTTTACTTTACTATGAACATTTCTTTGTCATTACGTTCTAGGTATATTTCTTGTGAACAAAATGGGAGAGGATTTTTTAAGAATTCAGTCTGTCTAATCCTCTGTATTGTAAGTAGTGGCAAAATACATTAAAATGTATTATAATTACTAGGATATTTGGATTTAGTTTTATCACTTTCATTTTTTCATTACACTCATTATTCTCATTTGACAAAAACAAAACTGAATTCGTTGCAAGCACATCTGTACTACAAGAATTACAGGAATTTCTTCAAGCAGAAAGAATGAAGCAGGTTCTAGTAGGTGAAAGAGAGAAGGCGTCCCCTGTACTGTAGATGCATTTAATTGATGGTTGACTGATTAAAGGAAAAGAAAACCAGTATGTTCTGTGAAGACTTGGACAATAATAGCATAGATGATGGAAAAGGGAAATAGGAATATATTAGTGTAGAGTTCTTACAATGTACATGAAATGATTTCTAATGTTCAAAGATAGAAATTATGAGCTCATGAGATACATTTGAAACCCTAGATCAACCACATACCCCGAAAAGGCAAAGGATCATGAAGAAGCCTGTAGTGGTGATAAGACAGCATCATTTAAAACAGTCAATACAAACGAAGGTGGATAAAGAGAAAACGGGAATATAGAATAAATGAAACAAGCAAAAAAGGCAGTATAGTTAAATTTAAAGATGTAATTAAATACAACAAACATGTATAGTCTAAATACTACAGTTAAAAGCACATACTTTCATGTTTTAAAAAAGCAAGGCACAACTACATCCTCTCTACAAGAAACCTACTTAATGTATAAAGACACAGGTAAATTAACTATACAAGAGATAGCCCATGCTAATACAAACCAAAATGCGCCTGAGTGACTATATTACTATCAAACTCAGTAGATTTCAAAATACACAAACCAAAACTAGTAGACATGAAAGAGAAAATAAACACAATTAAAGTTGGAGATTTTAATACTTTTTCTGAGTAATGTTACAACAAGTAGAAGTCGGTAGTTACCTAGAATACCTGACAACGGACTAATTAATATTTGGGCAACAGTAGGATCACAAATTCTTTTAAAGGGTACACAGGTCATTCATGAATATAAATCACATTTTGAACCATAAAACAAGATTGTGAGCCTATTTCCCTTTCATTTCTACAAAATTTGGTTTGTGCATTAGAAGGATTGAAATAGGGGTTGGGGATTTAGCTTAGTGTTTAGAGTGCTTCCCTAGCAAGCACAAGGCCCTGAGTTTGATCCCCTGTACCACCCCCCAAAAAAAAGGATTGAAATAATACAAAATACATTCTCTGAGCATAATGTAATTCTACATAACAAAATTCAGTAGAAGAAATATACCTATAAAATGTCCATATATTCAGAATTTTAAAAACATACTTCTGAACAGCTCATAGGTCAAAGAAAATAAAAATTATTTTAACTGACTGTAAATGAAAATAGAATATAATTCATCAGATACAGCCAGAACAGTATTTGAAGAGGAAAAACTACAACATCAAATGCTTATACTAGTAAACAGGTCTCAAATCAATAAACTAAGCATATACCTTAAGAAAGTAAAAATGACAAAAATTAACAAAGTAAACAAAAGAAAGGAAACAATAATAGTAAGAGTGGACATCAATGAATTGAAAAGGAAATTTTAAAAAATGAAACCAAAAGCTGATTACTTGAAAAAATCAATAAAATTGATAAAACTTTTGCCAAACTGATCAGACAAAAAAAGACAAATTTCCCTTGTCATGTACGAAAGAGAAACTGTGGTGGGCTATTCTGAACAATTAGCATCACAATATTAGTGAGAATTTTGAACAATTCGCACCAATATATTAGACAACTTGGATGAAATAGACAAATTCCTTGAAATACACAAATTGGTAAAGTTCATTGAAAAGCAAAGATAATCGGGGCAGTACAATATTTGTTAATTTTTAAATAAATTTTAAAACCTTTTTCACAAATAAAATTGCAGGTCCAGATGACTTTACTGGTGGATTCAACTACATTTCAAGAAAGAAACATTTATTCCACACAAACTGTATTGTGAGTTAAACATAAGCTCACCATGCAACCCAGAAATATCATTCGGAGGTATTAGCCCACTAGAAGTGACAACGTATGTCACAAATGACATTTACATTAATCATAAATATTGATCACAGATGAAACTAGAAAAATTCAAACGTCCATCAACTGGTACACGAACAAAATGAAATATCACTTAGCAATAAAAAGGAATGAAGTACCAATACAGGCACAAATGGATGAATCTCAAATAGCAGTATGCTAAATGAAAGAGAAGAGACGGCAACAATAGAAAATGATACTGTGTGAGTCAATTTGTATGAAATTCCAGAGAAGTTGAACTGTATTTGCTATAAGCAGATCGGCAGTTACAGGTGAAGAGATAGATTGAAAGAAACGATTGACTGCAAAGGTGAATGAAGGAAATTTTAAGGGTCACAATCATATTTTGCTTCATAATTTTAGTGACTGTACAACTATAACCATTATTTGAAGCTCATCAAATTATATACTTTAAAATTTGTTAATTTTTTGGATGTAATTTATGCCACATAGAACTGATTGAAAGGTAATAAAAGTAATGGGTTTAAGCCATCATCCTAAAATAATGAAAATAACCTGGTAATTTAGTCCATATAAATGTGTCATAGTTATCATAATGTTATATTTGGATTTATTTTCATTATTTTATACTGTGTTTTTGCTGTGATTTTCTTTGTTTCTGTTTTCCTTGTCTGCTTTCTCTTGGATTAGTCAGACTTTCATGAATCCTCTTGTTCTGGAGCAGTGGTTTAGAAATTATACACCCTAATCTGACTCACATGGGATTTACTTTTTAAATGTTTGTCTTAGTAATTCAACGAGGCCTAAAGTGAATGGGTAGTTTAACCTGCCTTGGAATACACGAGTGTCTTTTTTGTAGCTGTTTTTTACAAGTGTCTTAAAACTCCTTGACTTCTCTCACCCTGTTCTGTCGTGCTCATTATTGTTATCTACTATTTTAAATCATCTTGTTTTAATACTCCCCAAATAAATCATTATTACTCTAGTTCTTTTACATAATATTGAGACCATCCTTGTGTTTTCAGATTTATTTTCTCAACACTGGTTCTTTCATCTGTGTTCAACTTCCTTATATAGTTTTTTTTTTTTTTAATCTGTGAGAAGCAAACTATGTGTTTATTCACTGAAATGCTTTTTATTTTTTTTCCCCTCAGTCTTGAGTAAGATTAAAATCTTAGAAGATATTCATTTATTTTCTTCTCTTCTCTATGGTATGTATTGAAAAATCTGCTGTCAATGTTTTGGGGTTTTCGTTGTAATCATTATTGTTGTTTTAATTTTTGAGAGAGGGTCTCACTACACATCTTAGGCTGGCCTAGAACTCACCACAATCCTCCTGCCTCAGCCTCCTGACTGCTGGAATTACAGGCATGCACCATCAGCTTGAATTAATCATTGTTATTTTGCATGTGATCTATTTTCCCCTTTTTCTATGCAAAATTTTTCTTTTTATTTAATGTCTAATAGTTCACTAGAACTATTTAGGTATGTTTCTATTAATACCTATGCAGCTCAGGAATCTTTAGGAGTCTTTCATTTGCAGGTTTGTGTCTTTAATCAGTTCAGTGTCATCATCTGCTTTTCTCTGAATGTTTTTTCCTACACTTTATTCTCTATTACTGATCTCTGTCTGTAACTCTTATTAGATTTGTAAAATATTGGATTTTTTCTTATCTTAGATGATTCGTATTTCTCCTCTGGTCTCTTCTGTGCTCTAGGGCATGTCTTCTAATCTCAATTTGTTAATTCTCTCTTCAAATGAGCTAATAAGTTGCATAAACCTTTGAGTTTTCCATTCATTGACTATATTTCTCATCTCTAGAAAGCTAAATTAGTTATTTTTGAACCTCACTTTCTTTAGACATAGTGTCGTGATCTTTCCTTCTGGATTTCATTACTTACATTTTAAGCAGATTTAGCAACCCCGCCCCCACCCGAGGATGCATTTACTACCTCAAGTTCCTGGGACTTGAATCCTACTGTTTGTTGGTTCTGTCTATTCTTGGCCATAGTGATTATTTCACTGTATTTTTTAAATGCCTTTTGGAAATCACGAGCTCATCTTGACGAAGTCTGTTTGCTAAGAAAGTGCAGGGAGACACATTGTCAGAACGCTGGAGTGTCGCTATGGAGCAATCTGGAGTTGCGGGCATTCTGAGGCTCTCCACTTTGGGACAGACTGTTATGTTTATTTCTCTGTGAGGAGTTTCCTGGGCCAAGTAGCTATTTGCTAGCTTTCTTAACAGATTAAAGACATGTTTTGGATCTAAAACCCAAGGGCAAGCCTGGGGCTTAATGTTCTCTAGGGAGTCTTTTCCCCTCAACTCAAACTGAGACAGCTTCCTTGTCTTCTCCCTGTGCCAATAGACAGATTTCCTCTAATCCCCTTTCTACTGCAGCTCAACTATTCAAAAACTCCCAGTTTGTACTCAGGGTTCCAAGACCTTGTCTCCTGTCCCTGGGTGGGTGTTAAAACCCAAGCCCCCTGGTCTACTGAGTCCAAAAACAAACTCTGAGATAGATCCTGCACATACTGCTCTGATGTTCAGCTTCATCATTCCTGGTCCTTGTGGTCTCAGCTATGCAATTTTTTAAAGAGTTTTAGGTATCCAGAAATTCTGTGAGTTTGTGGCAGGAGAAACTTCAAGTTTCTTATCCATCATCTTTCTGGAACTAGAAATCTCCTTCTCCATTTGCTCATATGGCCACTTCCCAAGAAATATAATTTCAAAATAATCTGTGACTATTTATACAGCTCCAAAACACATTAGTTGAAATGAAATATTTGGCCAATAATCCAGATGTTTTTGTCTCCATGGTGCCAAATATCCAGATGTGTGTATGTCCAATTCATATGCTGTTTCAAAATATAATAAACTTGAATTATTATGCACATTGCTATTTCACAGATTCAGGGATCCTGTTTATACAATGTTGTCTTTTAATCACTGAGACTCATTATATTAGAGTATGTAACTTTCATTTTATCATATGGATTTGTGATTCCATAATTCTCTTCCCTATCATTGTTGTTTAGTGTTTAATTGTTTCACTGGGTACTGTTTTTTCACAAGACAGCATTGAGGTCAATAAGTATTTACTGAATTCCTAAATGAAGGTGAAAAGAATGAAAATTCCCTCTGCTCTCAGGGACATTAAAATCTAGTTGCATTTATTTATTCACTCAGTCAATATTTTTTCATTGAGCACACACTATGTTCCTGGGGAAACAACGATGAACAAAACACAGCCCCTGTCTTCTGAAGTAGACCATTTTGTGGGACGCAGACGAAGAAGTACATCAGGGATGAGATGTGCAGCTCAGCAGCAGAGCACTCGCATAGCGTGCTGGAGGTTCTCGGTTCAATATGCAGTACCACAAAAAATTTAAAACTCACACAAACAATATACAATAGAAATCATAATAGAGTTTATGTACAAAAGCACAGTCCTGTGATAGAGTACCAGACACAGTCTTATTTGGTTTGGGGAAACTAAACGAGAAGGCCTCTGAGGAGCCACCTAAGCTATGACCTAAAGGTTATGCTCAAAGAGGGAGGAGGAGAAAGTTCCAGACGAAGAAGTCAAGACTGCGGGAGACTGAAGTACAAAGAAGCCAGCAGGTTTCAGGAACGCAGATTAACAGTGTGGCTGAGAGTGTAAGCTGGAAGGCATCAAATCATGTCTGAGCAGACAAGGCTCCACTTCAGATTCTATTCTAAGTGCAGTGAACGCCCACTAGAGCACTGCAACATCTGGGGGAATGATGTGAAAAGTGCTGGCTTCTGGGCGGAGAGGGGTCAGGAAAGGTGACTATGGAAAGAGCTGGGTGACTCGAGAGGTTGGTCTAGGTCGAGGAGATAGTAGTGCAGACTCAGGAGGTGACAGTGGACGTGAAGAGACATGGATGACCACGAGACATGTTTGGGAGGTGTACTCAGCGGAATTTAGTTGTGGATGTGAAAAATAAGGAGGAAAGTCAAGGCCGACACTGGCAAAAGCAACTCTGGTATATGGAGCTACTCTGGTATGTGAAGATAACGTACTCAAATGAGGAAAGAACTGCCCAATTTCTCAGAACCAGTTCATCTGGGAGCATAATTTGGGGCTGGAATAGGTGAGGAGAACCCCGATGAGGTAGAGTCCTTGGATAGTGAACAAGATTAAAAGAGAGGGGGAGGGAGGGAGCTGCTCATGCCTGAGAACCAGCACATACAAGGGGTGTTCAAAATATGTGGTGAACGTTTAAATTTTTAAAAATTTATTACAGTAAAAGACACATTGCCATTAACCCCTCTCACAATATTCTCCCCCACTTAAAACATAGTTATCTCATCATTCTGGCCACCGTGCTTCTGATGACATCTTGTGAAGACATGATAGAGGACTCCCAGATCCCTCCAGAAAGTGGCAGTAATATAATGAAGGTGTTCCAAGCAAGCAGGAGTATTCTGAGGGGGTTAATGGCAAAATGTCTTTTACTTTAATACTTTTAAAAATTTTAAACAGTCACCATATTTTTCTATCCTACCTAATACAAAAACAAGTGAGCAGAGGTGGTCAGAAGACAAAGGGTACCAAGTGCAAGGGAAGCTTCCATCTGAAAGAATCGGAAGGTAAAACTTGATGTAAAGGGATGATTAGACTTCTTTTACCTGACCATTTCTGAGAAACCTCTCCCTACCTCCCTTCCTCTGCATTCCATCCAAGAGGCCATTGGGGAGCTGCCGTCAAGTGCCCCCGTGTCCGTCCGTGGTTTGAGAGCCAAGTCAGCCATCAGCACCGCCTGTAGATAACTGTTTGCAGAGGCCATAGAAATGTTCTTGAGGAGAGAATGAAATTGGTCTTCAGAAGCAGAAGAGGTGAGAGAAAGCAGAAGCGGACCATGATGGTGTCTAAGGCACCACTCTCCTTCCTGCAGACTGAGAACATGAAGCTGCCACATATGTTCCTTCCCCTCAGCCCTACACTGGTTCTTGTGGGTATAACTTGCCAGCAAGAGTTCTGGCACATAGAACAAAATGGTGCCAGGAAAGAGTAATTCCCTGTTGGGGTCTGGAAGGTAGAGTAACTCCCACTAGGAGCAAGACAGATACCCCACTCCTCACAAATAGTCCGTCTTTATTTGTTTCCAATAACTTTTGAAACCTCTAGCTTTTGCTAGTGGATAAACTGTGGCTGATTCCATTAATATCATTTTGAAGTGATATCAAAACCCCTTTCTGCGAAGCCTCAAAGATGAACTCACGTCAGAATCAACACACCAAGACTCACTGATCTAAGCTGGTATGAAAACCCCCAAGAACAGAGGGGTGGAGAGGTGCTAGTAAAGTGAGTCCAAGGCTTTGATCCTCAGGCTGGAGTCTGGCTGCTAGAAGCCCACCAAGGGAACTACTGTGCAGGTTTATGGTGCGATGGAGGTGAGAAGATGGTGGAAATCCGTATATGCCTTGCCAAAGAAGTGACAAGGATACATTTCCAGGCTCAGGAATCTGTCTCCCATTCTCTTCTCATGTTTTGATGCCTTATTTGGATTGCAAATGTGCACACACAGCAAAGGGTCCCTGCTGGCTGAGCTGTCAGGAGGCATTTGTTATTCCTATTCACTTCTATGAAGAAGCCACAATAACTGTTTCACATTTAGTGTCTTTGAAAGCAGATTTCTTACATGTGGGACTCCACCGGCCAGTTCTAGCTTCCTGAATTCATAATACACCAAAGCGCAGACACAGGGGGCCAGGCCTCTTTGGGGGACCACACTGAGGGCTGCTGGATATGTCTAATGTTGAAGCAAGCTCTTTTATGAATAGACATGGTACCTCAAAGACCGAATAACTTGAGATGGTGTATGAAACGTTAGGCTGCATAAAACCATGTACAGAACAATCCCAGTTCTAGAAGCTTATGCATCTAAGCATGTGTAGTCAGTGTGTTTGTGCACCTGCGTGTGCAGACACAAGATCCTGAAGTGATACACACCAAAACGTTAACAATAGTTGTGCTGAAGGGAGTAGAGAGGGGTGTAAAGGATGATTTCATATCCTTTTCTTTGCTTAACCACATTTTCTCATTTTCCTACAATGAATATATATGACTTGGATAATTGTCTAAAGTTGTTTTTTAAAGGCACGTCAGGCAGGTTTCTTATAAACAAGTACTGAAAGCTCACAGTCGTGGGGTTTTTTGAAGGTTGGTTATTCCTTGTTGTTTCCCAGGAGGTGGATGAGGAGAGGTGTACGTGGTGTTTGCTGTATCGCAGTGTCCCAGCGGGACGTGGGGTCCCGGAGTCTGATTACACCGCATTATCCACATAAAGGATGGTTCTCTGGGTTCTCATTCTTGCTTAACTAACCATAAACAAACCCACAAAATAATACATGGCTGGTACTAGGGCACCATAATCAGGCTTTTATACTCAGTCCAGATAACTATGTGCTCACTACTTGTTTCCTGAGGTTTATTAGAAACCATTTAATCACAATGCCCCAACAGACCACCTCTCGGCCCCATAGATGGATTCCCCAATTAAGCCAAGATGCTGTTTTGTGCTCTAAATACTTATTAGCAGTTCTTAAATGGCCTTACCTGCTTCCATTCAACCTACTGGCTCTATCCTAAGACTCTCAGAATGGAAGGGGAAAAACCTTAAATGGATTTCTCTCTCAGCCGCACTCACTACGATAGAGCTACATCCACACACATAATCATCGCCCACATGATTCTTTGTGCCTAAGAATATGGACTTTGTGGTCAGATAGTCTCAGCTGGTTAGCTTTAGCTATACTTTATGGGCCACAACAATCCTAGCAGGACAGTAATATTCTCCATTTTACACATAGGGAAACCGAGGCTTACAAAAGTGAAGGCACTTGCCCAAGGTCATGCGGAGAGGAAACGAATGCTGGAAACTGAATTCACATTTACCTGACTCCAGGCCTGTGGTTTATTTTTTTGTTTGCATTTTAATCTCCTGTTAGTTTATTCCTACTGTTCCTACAAGAACATGATTCTACAGAGCATGTACATCTGAAGAACTTACGTCACCAAGCTGTCTGAGGCGACCGTGGTTTTCATTTCCTGCGAACTCTCCTGGAGTCATTCCTCTTGCACTCGCCCTCCCTCCTGCTGTCCACTGATTCGCTGCACACGTGTCTTCATGAAATAACTGCTTGCCTTTAACAGAGCTTAATGGGGAGTCAGACCCTCCTAGGGCCTCAGGGGAGCCTCTGCCCGGTGCCAGTTTAGGTGGCCGCCCTGATCCAAGCAATGAGGTACTTCACAGGAGGCCCGAGTTGAGGGTGCTCCCTTCCTCCTAGGACGGTTGCTGGAGAACTCTGTGTCTTTCCTACTTCTCGCAAACAGCAGCTGGACCTGCCATGCAGAACTGGGGGTGTGGTCATTTCAAGGGACCCCACATTACTCGAGTGACTTGGCTTCCCTTGCTTGATGTACCTCAGAGGGTAGTTTCTCGGGACGATGAATTTTGATAGAACACAGTGGGTGACCCACACACCATGTGTGACAGCGGCTTCTTTGTGGCCACTGGCCACGGCTTCCATTCTGCAGGGTCCAGTGTGGCCCAGGAAGGAAAAGGCAGTCAGGAACCGTGACCATGGGGGACACAGCAGGGGGCAGCTAAGGGAGAGGGGAGTCCTGGGGACACGGATTCCTCATCTGAAAAGTAGGGGTACACATACACAATTGTGTGGCTGCGTCCAGCATTGGGCCTGACCTCGACTGAATCCAGCTTGATTTTTGATTCTTAATATCAAGCTCAACACCCAAACATCAGCCTCACCAGCTGCGCCCCTGCCACTAGGTTTGCCTGTATAAACAAATCACGTTCCACTCGAAGGAGGAGTGAGCTGACACAGGCCATTGTTCAGATGGCAATTACTGTAATGAGGGAAAGCTAAGTGCTGGGAAGGCCGATCCAGCTGCTCTGTTGATAAAGCGTAATAAAGGTGCCACCGAGAAGCCAGCCAGAGTTAATTTGCACTTTTCTCCACAGGCCTGATGCTGCCTACACCACAATTCCCCTCATAACTAAACAGGGGCTAATTACTTGTGTTAATTACCCAGCCCGGGGTCAGAGCCCAAGGCTGGTTAAAGACTGTCAAAGGCTAAACACAGCAGTCTTCCTAGAGACTTGCAGAGAGGTGAAGTTTGGACATGTAAATCTTTCATTGCTTCTGCCCACCTTGCAGAAACAGTAACTCCGCACAGATGATACTAATTCCCTCCCTGAGCTTGGGCAACTTCCCTACTTCCTTCTTATCTGCTAAGATCCCCCAGCCCCAGATATTTTTCCTTGCTCTCCTTCTTGCCACACAGAACATGCTATCAGTGAAAATTTCAACAAAACTAAGTTAGTAAATTAATTTTTTTTGTTGTTGTTGCCAGGGATTGAACTCAGGGCCTTGTGCTTGCTAGGCAAGCACTCTAACCTAAATCCCCAGCCCCCATAAATTAATTATTAACAAAGAAAAGTTTCCATATTGTAGGATGATTCCGTTTATATAACATCTTGGAAAAGGCAAAGCCAGAGGGACGGAGCATAGATCTGTGGTTGCCGGGGGTGGGTTGGAGAGCTGTCCAGTGAGGTCAGCAGGAGGGAATCTGGGCACAATAGTGGTCTTCCATGTACGGCTGCAGGAATGGGCATACAGCTATGCTATGCACTTGTCAAGACCCGCACACTTGTACACCACAAATAGTCTGTTTTGTTATATTTTACTGTGTGAAAATGAGAAAGAAATGTAAAAAAAAAAAATGATAAAACTTGCTCTAGCTCTTTTAGACAATTTTTTTTGCTCATTAGTCTTTATTACTGGAAATTCCTAAGATATCTTTCTCTGACAAAGGACACCTTTGAAATTCTAACTGAGATGAGGGGCAAGGGAAACATTTGCTGGTCTCACTAATTTGTAATAAATGTCCTGTATCTATTGTTTTTGAAATGATTAAGCAGGTGTGCATTTTTTCTTCCATGGGAATGTTGAACTGGTGTCTACAATGGCAGAGTCTACCAAAGACTGGAACGATTTTCCAGTGAGATCAGTCAGGTCCTAGTCTGCATGACGCCAAAATACTTGGCTGCAGAGTGGAAAGTTCAGTCAATTACCCAGCTGTTTTGTTTCTCTGTGTCCCCCACAGTCTCCGGGACTATTCAGAGACAAGTTTCGGACCCTTCAGCTGGTGCCAGGAGACACCATCATAGTTGGCAGCTCTCCCCAACGACAAATGTTCCTTACACTTCCTCGGCTCCAGCCTGGAGTTCTTTGTCGTTTCATTATAACAGCAGTTGCTTGAAAAAGACAAATCAGAGACTTTATGATGCGTTTTAATATGCATCTTTTTCCTCTTCTGGGGGGCAGCATAGCAGCTCCTCAAAAAGGCTGTTGTAAAAAGGCAGCCTTAAATATCACAAAAGTCATTAATGATCACAACAACCTAAAACCTTAACATTTCCAAAATAATCACACTAGAGCCCATAAAACGTCTTGCATTCATTTGTAATGTTAAGTACTGAATCAACAAGTTAAATAGTCTTCAAGTTCACAAATCCAATAACCTCTGAGTAGTTTTCTATCACTTAAGTGGGGGTTTTCTGATTAGGGCTGACAGATGTGAGGGAGAAAGCAAGGTTTATCCACATGATTTTTTTTTTTTTTTTGCTTATTGGGAATATGATAATATGATAAAATCAGATCTTAAGATGCTTGTATGTTTATCCTTACAAAATTGTATGCATACTTTTGTTGCAGAAGCAAAAGGGGAGAAGTAGTCTTAGCGATAGATTCCTCGCCTCCTGCCTGTCTGCCGTGCAACTGTATCCTGCTCAGGTAAACCCTGAGCTCAGTCTCTCAGGGTGGCAGAAGCCTTCAGGGTGACTCTGATTGGCTCTGAGGATAAGGACAAGAGAACTCTCTCGCATTTACTAAAAATCTTGGAGTTCATTACAAACAACACAAAACATGAACTGGGTCTGAAACGAGAAAATGATAAGAAACCAAGATAGCCCAGGAGACCAGCAGCTTAATTTGTCTCTCTCCAGCCTCGTAATCCCAGCACTCTGGAGGCTGAGGCAGGAGGAGATCGCAAGTTGGAGGCCAGTTGGAGTACAAAGTGAGTTCAAGGTGAGCTGGAAGTTCATCGCAAGCCCTTGTCACAAAACAAAACAAAACAAAACAAAACCTCTGTGTTTTAGATGCCTCATAACTTCAACTTGTTCCTGGTTCATCATGACTTCTCTGGTCTTTTCTTATTCTGGCCTAAAACATTGCAAAGTTGCTGGTCCACAGCGTGTTTCCTAGTTAAAAGCTCAAAGAGAAAATCTGATTGGTTCAGTTCTTTTTACCATGCCAGGACTCATAATGCACCACTGTCAGCCTATGAATTGACACCATCAGGGGTCAGCTCAAACAGCCTTCTTGACATCCGGGGCTCTGCGTGGGCAGTTCCCCATGTGGGAGACAGTCAGATTGCAGGATGGGATTGCTGTGCCCTAATGGTTGAGTCACCCCTACAATAGGAGTTTCAAACTCCAGTGCCTATGGCAGCCAGGCATGCAGAGGCATACATGAGTTAAACTGGTCTGGCCAACAGCATGCTCTGGTTACGTGGGGAAGACTTCAGGGAACTTGAAAACACAGTATAAACAGGGAAAGAAAACGAGAGCTGGTTGATTGGCTGACACACAGACAAGGAGGCCAAATATTCACAGATCTTCCAATTATTCAGTGGAAACCAGAAATCTGATATTTTATGTAAATTCTCTGAAACGTTAAGGTTGGCTTAGACTTTTTAAACAGGTGGGCCCATCAGAGTATCCCATCACCTCCTCCATCTGGGTGACCCTCCGTCCCTCACCTCTGCTGAACACGCTGATACACCAGCTTTAGAGGAGGCCAGTACTGATCACCAAAAATTCCTTCACGATGTTGGGAGGGGTGGTGAGCGCAGTGGCATACATGCTGAGCACGGGCAAGGCCTTGAGTTCAATCCCTATCATAAATAAAAAACATAAAATATAACATAACATAGCCGAGCATAAAAGTCCTTCATGTATTGGAATCTAAATCCGTCTCCCCACAGTCTGTCCCTCATGATATGAAGGGAAAGATTCAAGAGCCTCTTCCCTCACCCCATAACCAAGTCACCCTGGAAGAGACCTCCCACAGTGCACTTCCAATTTCTCATTCCATCTTTCCAGAAGTCCTTTGTGAGATTTGCTCCCTCCACCATCCTGGGAGCCCTGTTGGTTAATATCTCACTCAGATTATAGAAGTTAAAGTCTGTCTTAGTCTGTTCAGGCTGTTACAACAAAATATGAGAGGTCATTTATAAAAAACAGAAATTTACTTTCTGCAGCTCTCAAGGCTGGGAAGTTGAGGGGTGCAAGCAGAGTGGTGTCTGGCGAGGGCCCTGTCTGCTTTGCAGGTGGCACCTCTTGCTGAGTCCCCACAAGGCAGAAGGGGCAGGCAGGTGTCCTCAGAATTGCTTCTATAAGGGCACTAACTTCATTCATGAGGGCAGCATCCATGTGACTTAACCCCCAAGAGATGACGCCTCTTAATACTGCCACCACGACGGGGCTTGGAGCGACACACTCAGACCATGGCATTCTTGAGGATCTGAGTACAGAGTGACTCCAGGGCTTTCCCAACTTGAGATATTGTACTTCTACTGATGTAAAATTTTTATTTTTAGATGGCAAGTTCACACCACTGATTTATATTACATTGAAATAAACTAAAGCACTTAAGGTAAGTTTGTTTCTATGCTTTTCATCTGATACTAAGCCTTATTTTTAAACCCTTGTCCTTGTGAAGTTGGGTTTTTAAAACCTAAGTAAATACATTGTCCCTATTAAATCTCGCCTGCAGGATTTCACTCAGCTCATCAGCATCCCGTCTAGATCCTTCTGTTCTTGTTGCTGATATCCAACATACTAATTTGCTTGTGTATAATTATTATTTATTATTCATACCCTAGGTTCCAAAAAGCACACAAACATACCAGGCTGTATTTTAGATTTGCTTCTAGTTCCTTGACATGTTTCGACATTATAAGAGTCAAATTTTCACTTTTACTCTCAGGAGTATTTTGATATTTCTTCTTTTTCTTTATCTGGCTCTGGAATTCTGTTTTCCTCAGGACATTTGGAATTCCTGTCTCTAAGTCTAGGGCACATATCTGGATATGCTCTGTACTCTTCTTCCTAGCAGTTCAGAATGAGACAACCAGGCCATTTTCTCCTTGGTTCCTTGTCATGTCTGCCTCTCCAGTCAACAGCTCTTTGTTGAACAGAGCTGGGTCCCAGGAACAGTCTCCGTCTTTGCTTCTTCTGGCTTCTGAGAATTAAAAGGGTCAGTACGATGTGTTTCCATCTATGATGGAGCGGATGATATCAGACTAATTTCCCACTGAGAACAACTATAAAAGCTGGATGAAACACAAAGGCCAACTGTTGGAAGGTACTGAGAGCACTCAAGGCAGCCGGGGCCAAGGGGCCAAGATCCCAAAGACACAGGAAATACATTGAAAAATGCCTCATATTCTCTGCATGATTTCCCTCAAGCCCTTGCTGACTTTGGGATTGAGCGTGCACAGATCTAGTGCCACAGATCGGGTTCCGGGGGACAGAGACTAGCGAGCACAGTGTTTATCAGAGAATGATTTTAGGATCAACCTCTTGAGGGACAGAGGAGGGAAATGGGATTTGTTGTGGGCCCAGCCTTTGCCAACCCCATGGGGAGATGTGGAGTTAGACGAACCCTTAAGAGTTCTTCTGCGTCACCACACAGAAGCTGGTCTCTACACTCCCAAGTCGAGAAAGAGCCGAGTACAGACTGCCTGGGAAGGAGGCAGATCTCAGGGGTCAGCAGTTTTCTTCAGCAGAGGAAATCCTTAAAAAGACAGTTGACAATTGGCTGCCCCTGGGAGCTGGGGGACTAGGTCATTCATTCCTAAAGGGAGATCCAGTATCACAGCATCATCACACGTCGGGACTGAGCAAGAGTTAGGTGTTATGCTTTGGGTCTGAGGTGTCCCCCTCAAAGCCTCATGTGTCTGAAGATGACTGGGTCGTAGAGGGCTCTATCGACCAGTGTTGTCGATGAGTTCATAGCTGATCTGCTGTCAGGAGGTGGGCCCTGCTGGAGGTGGGTCCCTGGAGCATGACCCACAAGGGTGCATCTCCCTCTCTGATTTCCCTCTTCTGTTTCCGCTTCCCGACTGCCATGATGTGAGCAGCTCTCCTCCACCCAGGACCTCCCACCAGGCCCTTTCCACCTGAAAGCCAGCCCACCATACACTGAATCCTCTGAAAACCATGGGCCAAAATAGACTCTCCTCCTCTACGCTGTGGGTGTTGGATATTTTGTCCCAGAGACAAGAAAGTGACTAAGACATCAGAGTTCTAGAGAAATAAAACAAATAGATGAGAGAAGGAGAGAGTGGGAATTGCCCCGAGATTCCAGAGGTCAAGAAGTCCTATAATCTGCTGTCTCTAAGACGGAGACCCAGGAGAGCCAGTGCTGTGAGTCAGCCTGAGTCTTTTGGGCTAAGAACCAGAACGGGGTGAGGAGATGACCACAACAGTGGTGTAACCCTGGTCCCGGTCAGAGACTCGAGAACCAGGGACACTGATGTCTGAAGGTAGAAGATGGAGGATGCAACTCAAGCATGCAGAGAGCCCCTTCTTCTCTCTGTCCCTTTACATATCTCCCCTCCAAGCCTTCTGCTGTGTGTCACTCCCACTGAACTACCCCACTGAGTTCTTAATTTCTGTTACTGTGTTTTTCAGTTCTAGGTGCTCCATTTTATTCTTTCTTACAGATTCTAGTTCTCTGATAAATTCTCCACATCATTCATTCTTTTCTTGAATCACTGGTCATATGTCTAGATCACCTCTGCTGGTTCCCACTTCCCTTCATCCACCTTGTGTTAAATTCTGGTCCTCAGTGGATTGGGTGACGGCTTCCCATATGAGGGTGAATCTTCTGATTTGAATGCTAATCTCCTTCAGAAACACCCTAACATACATACAGAGAAGTAATGTTTTTCTAGCTCCTAGACCTCCCTTAGCCCAAACATAAATTTAACCATCACAGAAACCAAACAGAAGTCAGTCACAAACAGGTTAAAATTTAATCATCAATTCACCAGTAGTCTTAGGGTGCCTGAAAAGCACAAATTGAAATTCAAGGCGGGCTAAGAAAGAAAAACCTTGAAAAACAAGCAAGCTTTCATTTGAGACCTTGCAAATCTACCCATTAGGGATAAGAGAAAAACCTAAAACAGGTAGCCAGCTTTTGACCAGATCAAGTGATCTGCAAACACTACAGAAAGAAAGAATCAGCAGAGGTGACCTAGATATCAGAGTTAACAGATACGGAATTTTAAATAACTATGATCACCAGTTCAAGACAAGAATGGACGAGACGGAAAATCTTATCAGAGAACTGGAATCTATAAGCAAGAATAAAATGGAGCACCTAGCACTGAAAAATAAATTAACGGCCAGCAAGAGCTCAGTGGGGTAGGTAAGCAATGGTAACATGAGCAGAAGACAGGTACAGTGACTTGGAAGAGAGACAGGAGAAAAATACCACAACAAGCAGCCCAGAAGGAGGGAAAAGACTTTTTTTTCAAACTTAAGAGACACATGGGAATACAGTAAAAATACCTAAAATATGTGAAATCAGAATCCCAGGTGGATAGATATGAGAAAGTGGAGAAGAAGCAACATATGAAGAAATAGATGCTGAGAATTTCTCAGAACTGACAGATTTAGAAGGTTTGGTTGGTCCATGTCAAAAGATCCCCATAAAGTGGTGTTTGACGAAGGCCAATGCCACGAACTCTGAAGGCAGATCGTGAGGCAGCGTTGGGTCCAGCCAAGTTACTTCCTAGCCTAGTTATTTTTCTCATTGCTGAGACAAAATACCCCACACTCACAAGTTAAGCAAAGAAAGGTTTATTTAGCTCACAGTTTGTAGAGGCTTTGGCCCATAATTGGCAGGCGCCAAGGCAGGGTGGTGTGGCAGAGGGACATGGCAAAGGAGAAATAGTTCATAGTGGCAGGCAGAAGGCACCAAAACAAGCAAGGGGCCTTAGTAGCTTCTTTCTGCCCTTTATATTTCATCCAGGCTGCTGGAATTAGAGCCAACCCAATCTGACTGATTTAGTAGTGACATATCTTAATCCCAGCATCACACACTCTAGATCCAGCCACCTCTGAAAAAAAATCCCACCTATGACTGCATGAGAATTTGGGGGACATCTAGACACAAGCCATAACACCTCCCTACTCACCCCACCCACTTGAGACAAGAGTATCATGCTAAACAGGAAATCAAGGCTGCTGGTGAATTCCTAGTCCAAGGTAACCAGCCACAGTTACTGGACAGAACCCAGATCTTGGACCAGAAAGACTTTGCTATTAACCTCTTCACCGTACTCCTTCTGGGGGCCATATAGTCATGGTATTTAGTCCTAATACCTCACCTGGATAATCCCCAGAGAACATGAGAATTCTGGTGGGGATGGAGTCTTCAGGGAGACAGTGCCAGGAAGTGTTTTGAGGGCAGAACAACTCACCGATGCCCAAGGACAGGCATGAGGCACCGGGGAGTGTGACAGTGAGGAATGAGCTGGCAGCAGATGGGAGGAGGTTCCAGAAGGAGAGACCGGGAGCATGCACACAGTCCTTTCAATGTTTTTTGTTTTCTGACAGCTGGTCTTGCACTCAGGAAGAATCAAGTCTTTTCTGCCTCCCGCCCCGACCCGTCAGCATGACCTCCCCATCCCCCCAGCACTCAGAGCTCCGCTGTGGTCTAGTTCAGCCACATTATGGTTAAATGGGGTTTCCTGACCTGGCTGGGGAGGGGGAGCTGCCTTCCATCTGCAACACGACTTCTGTGGGACTGTGTGCTCGCATCTGACAGCCCACTTACAATCGACCTCAGAACACAATTCATTCTCAAGTTAGGATCTGGCCGTACATGAGGAGTTAAATAATAGCACCAGATGGTGACTCAAGCCTTGTCACAAGGGTGGACATGAGTAATCACCGAAGGGCATGCGAAATCGGGGGGCACTGAGATAAAGAGACAGAGATGGACTTTTGCAGGTGGCAGGTGGGTGAGCATTTTCCTGGAGGCCCAGGAAGGGCTGGGCCAGCTCTGAGGCACAGTGGGGTCCTCACAGACCCAGTGAGGAGGCTCAGGAATGGTGGCCATGGTGGCACATGGACGTGGCATGCTCACATTCACCTCTGGGAGCTTGGGGATCCTCCTCTTGGAGCCACAGGGCACTGTCACCTTGGCTACAGTTCAGATATGGGGAAAGGGGACTCTGGAGGTACCTGGAGCTGCACGGGCAGCATTTGCTTTGCTGCTGAGTGCACTGTAGAGGCCCACTAGCCAATATCCCCCATCCCCACCCCAGGGCCTTTCTCCACAGCCATCCCAGAAGCTTGGCTCCTCCACCTGCACTTCACAGCCACGCCTCCTGGCCAGGTGTGCTTGGCTCTAGGAGCATTTATAAGGCCCACTCAGGTGCCAGGCCCTGTGCCATGTGCTGAGGAGGCAGAGGAGAGTCAGAGACGGCTCTGCCCTGAGCCTCCAGGGAAGAGGACAGAGGTCCGGAGAGCAATGCTCTGCCTGGTGAGCATCGGGCCAGGGCACCCAGGCGAGGGGCAGAGGAGGAAAGGAGGCCAGCACCGTAAGAGAGAAGCCTGGAGTTTCAAGCCCAGGAGTCTGGGCACCAGTGTTCCCATGGAGCAGGGCTCCGACCCGCCTCCACCATGTCGTCGCCCACATGAAGAAACCACACGGTGCAGTAGCTCAGAGCAGGGGCAGGGGGAGCAGAGCTGGACCAATTCTAGTTTCACAACCAAGAATTTGTGTTTGGGTTCCCACACCAACCAGCAAGGACCCACCTTTTCTAAGTCTCAGTTTCCTTATCCATAAGATCGAGATAGTGATATGGCCAGTTTTGCTACCGTGAAGCACATGATTTCCTAAATGGGGTTAGGGGGTGTAATGCCCAAAACTTGGCCAGTGGCACATAAAATAATACAGGACCCTAATAAAAATGATAGCACCGTGGCTTAGTCAGTTTGCTACAACAAAAATATCATAGACTGGGTGGCTTCAACATTGGACATCTGTGTCTCATGGTTCAGGAGGGCAGGAAGTTTGAGATTAAGGTGCTGGGCAATTCAGTTCCCAGGGTGCAGATGGTCACCTTCTTGCTGCGTCCTCCCAAGGCAGAGAGAAAAAGGAAGCTTCCTTGTGTCTCTCCTCATGAGGGCACTAAGCCCACCATGAGGGCCCCACCGTCAGTGACATAATCACCTCCCAAACCCCATCTCCAGGTGCCACCAAGGATGAGGGTTTCAACGTACCATTGGGGAATGGCACAAATATTCAGTCCAAAGCACTCTGTTTCACGCATAGGAATGTTTAAAAACATAACTACTACAAATAAATACGGTGCCTGATGATGAACAAGACCTGAAGGCTGCTCATGGAAGCAGCCACTGAATGGGCTGCAGCTGACGAATTATTGAGAAGGGTAGAAGGAAGGGTATCTGAAGTTGGATGAAGAGTTGTAGCACCACAGGGCAATGGGTGTGGCTCTTGGTACAAGGCCACTGAGGTGGCTGGTGGGTGCCTCTACGTCTTGTGTGTTCCTAGGTAGCTGTGCTCAGCTAGGCACCATCTCCTGCATTTATCTAGTTGTGTGTGTGTGTACAAAACAGACATGAATAAATAGAATAGTCACGCTATGCTCAAATTGTTCTCTAATATATCAATTGTGTTGAAACAAATTTTCATTTTAGAAGTGATTATTATAACAGAACTGGGTATTCTAACTCCCTCACAGGATGTCACGAGGATTAAATGTGATAATTTATATAAGCGTCGAACTCTGAGCCTAATAAGTGGTAAATGACTCTTGCTAGTGTAATGAACATCAAATTATTATATTTCAAAGGCTGAATCAATAAATGCAAGAATGCCTAATTATGGAGTAGGGAATGTTGGTATAGAAGTGTGTGTGCAGGGCACGATTTATCTTGCTGATTGTATCTTGCATGACATAAACACAACCACAGAGATGCGTCTGCCCACCTCTGCCCAGGTCTTACTCCCCAGTACTTCCTGTATTCCATAGAGCAGATACTGGGGCAGGGCTCAGTCAGGCACTTCTCCCGTTAGCTTCTCATGTTATCAACAGAGCTTGCTTGGCGTTGAGCTGCAGAATCTGAACTACCTCATTCACGTCTGTGGATAATGAGAAGGTGGGACCCAGCTGAGACTGCCTGTCAGAGCACTTACAGGTCACCCCTCCTGGCCCCAAGAGCCAGGAAATAGAAGCTGCCAGGCTGCTTCTTACCAGCCTCAATAGTCCCAGCACAATAGTTCTGCTGCTTAATAAATCTTGAGTTAATGGATGAATAAATATACTAACCAACAAATGACAGAGGACCTCCTCTGCCTCTTGTATTGAATGATGCTCCAAGAGCAGGAGCCGCGGCTGTGCCCTTTGTCTCCCAACAGACACTTCATCAATACTTCATCAGTATTTTTTGAAAACCCAACACACACAGTCCTATACGTGGACGCTGCTGTCCAGCGGTGGCTGAGGTGAGGAGGATGTTTTCAGCCGCAGCCTGAAGCTGGGGTCCGCAGGGCACCAATCACAACCTGAGTGTTGTGTGGTTTTGGTGGATGGGACCAGGAATTAGAGTTGGTAGCCACTGAGGGTACCAAGTGAAAGGGACAAATCAAAACCCAGCTGGTCACAGGGGCAGAGAGGGACTAGCAGTTAGGCCTCCTCTTGCTGTGGCTTCTCAGGGAGAGAGCTGTCGCGCACATGTGAAGGGGGAACGGGTGGCTCATTGCCTGTCTTCGCCAATATTTACCAAACACAAAAGAGAAACAGCTTCAGGTTCAATGCAAGCGGGAGAGCTTGGGAGAGAGGGGAACTGGCCACAGAAATCGAGCACGCACTTGTGCGGACGCTGTTGGGACCGTGCGCAAGTGAACCAGGTGTTGACTGAGCACCTATTTTAAGTCTAATTTAATCTAGCATTTGGATGAGGCGTGTGCTATTTATAAGGAGTGAGGCGGCTGAGGTTTGGGGGTTGGAGCAGGTGGGAGCCGGCTTAGTCTGCGGAGGCTGCACAGCTCCCAGGTCAGGCCGGGTAGCAGGCGGGGCGGGGCCTCTGACAATTAGCCAGACAATGCTCAGAAGCATCTGCCCAGAGAATAGCTCCGCGGGAGCGCACTGAATGGAGGCGCAGCTCCTGGGCCTCTGTGTGGCGAGGAGGCCCAGCACAAGGAACTGCTAGAGACTCGCGGCTTTGTCCTGCCGGGCCTACGCCTTCGGGAAAGAAGAGAAGAAATGGTTTGTCCCGGCTGGGTGACCCCTCCCTCACGCAGGCCTTTGGTATCTTCCACTGGCCACAAAGACACTGCATCCCCCTGGCCGCCTCCCTGGACTGGAGCAGGCGCGAGGGAGCTCGCTCTGTGCCGGTCGGATTCCTGGAAACCCACACTTTGGCTTCCCAGGCGGGCCCCTGCTGGCTGCAGGCACTTTTTCTGGAACAAATTGAACGCATACTCCCCGGCTGCTCGAGCCCAGCGGAGCAAAGTCCCAGGCCTGGCTGGGGGAGGGCCGAGGTCTGCAGAATCCCAGCAGCCAGGGGTGCCCGGCGGACAGGCGGCCGGGCGCACAGGTCAGCAGCAGCCTCCGCAGGGACAGTTTCTTCAAACAGAACCAAATGACCAGACAAGACGGCGCTGCTGGGGGCCTCGGGGTGCCAGGGGCCAGCGTCCAGGGGCCCTGGCGATCAGCTGTAGGGTGCAGCTGGAGCTCCCTGCCAACTCCTCCTCTGTGCGGGGGAGGGGCGGGGGAGGGTCCACACTGATCTCGCAGACCCAGGGTCCTCCAGAGAGGACTCGGCCCCACACACGGTGTTCGGGCTGTAAATGCAGCCAGCGCCACGGGCGCCTGGAAAATGCTGAGCTGGGCGCTCCCTGGCAGGCGGCATATCATTTCCCGAGCCTCCCTGGCTTGGTGCCCGCCCAACCTGGGCGCAGAGGTGGTGACACGTTTTAAATTGGACCTGTCCCTTTTCTGTATGTGAGCTGTCACGTCAGTCTGCTCATGGGGACCCAGCCTTGCCTGCCGTCTGGCGGCCCGGTGATGGGGGCTGCCAGGCTTCAGGCCCAGGTGGCTGGGTATTGATGAGTTGGGCCTGGGCCTGCAATGGACTTTGGAGTTGTCCTGGGGCGGGGTGACAGGGAGGAGAGAACTTTTAGCACAGAGTAATTCCAACTGAGGTTTTTCTCTTGCTCAGGAAAAAGGCGAGCCACCAAAGTTTATTTTCCTTTGTCATCTTTAATTCATTAGGTAGTGAAGAAAAGAGTTGGAAACATGTATTTTTTGAGGGCTTTTATTTGTCACTGTGTCAGGCTGAGTGTGTCCATCACTCTGAGTGCACACAGCGCCGTGGCACTGCAGCCCAGCTTACAATGTGATGCCTGCCAACACCAGGTCTCGCCCCCTGAGGGCCAGGGACAGGAAATGTCAGCCTGGTCTCCTCAGCTTCCCTGCTGTCCCCATTCCGGGGAGGAGAAGCCAGGCTCCCCAGAGCCTGCCCACTTCCTTGGAATGGCTCCCCTACTGTCCTCAGGCAGAGTGCCTGAGCTGCTATTTAGCCCATTTCCAATGGCCGCTTCTCAAGGAGAAATGGTCCTTTGTTCTTGCAGGTGGCATTAAGGGAGAGTGAGGAAGGATGGAGGTGCAGAAACATCTAAACCTGCGAATTCCCCTCCTTGGAGGCAGGAGGCAAGGGACAGTCACCCTCCCAGACAGCATTCCCTTTAAGAGGGGAAATGTCACAATGATTTTTTCGCATGCTTTGTGCTCCTGCTGTGTGGCGCAGCATTTCCTATCGGGCGATGTGCACACCTGCCTCTCGGGGAGATTTATGGGCACCGGGAGCTGCCTCTTTCCCTCGGTGGGAATGGTGGGGCCTGGAGCTCTCCATGCTGTTTCTGTAAAACTGCCGGACATTTACTAAACAATGACCCTGTATGTGTGCAGGCTCCGCCCCCATTGCTCCCATCTCTCTTCCCCAAAGAAAGCTCTTCTGTTCTTTCTTCCTCTCGGCTTTTGAATCCCTACCTCAGGGGGGCTGTAAGTGGGACCCCACGCTTGAGACAGATCAATGGGAATCAATGAATTCTGAGTGACAGAGTCCAGAGTGTGTTTGTGTGTGACAGAGACGGAGAGAGACAGAGACAGAGAAGCACAGAGTGTTTGCCTGCGTCTTACAATCCTGTTTTGCTGCTTTGGACCAAGCTTTACTCTTAACCTCTTACTTAAAAAACAAACTAGAATAACAGATTGATGCAAACATTATATTATAGTAGTAACTTAGTGGCAATGAATACAACACAAGCCATTAAGAAATGTCTTCCAGGGCTGGGGATTTAGCTCAGTGATTAGAGTGCTTGCCTTGCAAGCACAAGGCCCTGAGTTCGATCCCCGGCACCACAAAAAAAAAAAAAAAAAGAAAGAAATGTCTTCCATCCAAGAATAACTAACACACACAAGGCCACTGTGTGCCAGGAACTGGTGCTGGCAGTTTACACATGAACTCGTGTCACCACCGTCCCATGGGGTAGCACCGTTCCTAGTTACCCCACTTTAGGCTGAGGACACCAGGGAATGGTCTAAGAGAAGGTGGCAGAGGGAACCTTCCAAGTTTCTAAGGAATCATCAGGATCTTTTGAGGCAATTTGGCACAGCAGGGATGTAACATGAGGGCTTCCGAATGACTTGCCATGTGCTTAACTGAAGTCCTTATCTTTCCAAGAGCCCCACGCTGAAGCTCTTGGGACATCGATGTGAAGAGGCTGCATACTGTCATCAGCAGAGAAAGAGAACGGGAGAGAGTAAGCAATCATTAAGTGATGCTTGTTAAAGACCTCACTTTCAAGTGAGGTGTCCACAGGAAAAAAAGAGTTCTGTGGTCAGTGAAGACTGGGAAATGCTAGCTTAAATAGACACAGTTTCTGTGTTCACAGGACTCCTTGGTGCTTCTGATGTGCTAACAAGCACTTTGAATTTCCCTAGAAGAAACAGAGGACAGATGAAGAATTTTCTGCGCTGTCAGACCTCTTTGGGAGGAGACACTCCTACACCAGGGCTCTGTGGAATACACTTTGTGAAACCCTTTGTGTATGAGCTAGCCAATCTTCACCCTTTTAGGTAACTATTGGTCTGGTATGGCCTGGAACTCAAGGCATTTCTCTAGGGGTCTGAAAAGCCCTGGATGTTTACGGAGCAGTACAGAAGGGTTTGGATATACTATCCAGGAGGCATTGAACACAGTGCAAGCTCAGCAGCTGCTGTGTCTGATGCCCCTACCTGGACCAGCTACCTCTGAGAAGGTGCTGGAAATTGATGACACCCAGATGGAAAGTGCCAAGATCCTTTTTCTCTGCAGAGTGACACCCTTGCTACTACTGCCAATCAAAAGGAGACAAAGCTACTGATTTCCTTACACTGGGCCCCTATCAGTCAAGAATCTTATGTGTGCTTACACAAACCCATATGAAACCAGCTGTGTTTTACCACCCAGCAGCAACATGGTGCGGGCAGGGGGGCAGCAAGGTGAGAGGTTGGGTAGGGGTGGCCATGAATTTCATAATACCCAATAACTTCTCTGGAAAGGTGGGGAGGAGCAATACAGATGGATGAGACCAAAAAGGACCCTATTGGGAGCTACATCGCTTCTGAGCTGACAAGAAGAAAACGGGGTGGGGGACCTCACTGCCAAGAGCTACAAAACCTTATTGTTGTATATATACAACAATGGCACTTTGAAGCTCTCACCAATAACCAGCCCTGGTCAACTTGTAGACACCGTCTTTGTACTATTCTCACACCCAACAGAGTCTTAGTGCTTCTCCTAGGTACAAAAAATTACTTCCATCATATTTATTCAAAAACTTTGAATACCAGTTTTGATGTAGCTCTAAACTGCCCTTCCTACCTCAGTCCTACTGTCTTTCTATAAGGACCCCTAATCTAGCCAAAATTGCCCTTACTGCCTCCCCAAATCACACATCCATTGAAAACTCTGGGTGTCCTCCCAGTAAGTCACCTTGGTTTATATCAGTTTCCAGCCTTAAATGTTCTTTTAAGAGGGACGGCAATAGGAATGATAGAGTAAAGACTCCTGAAAATCCTCTCCTCCCCCAAATCAATGAGAACATTGATAAAATTATCAGAATCAATTTTTTTACATTCCAGTAAGATTGACTGTCATCAAAAGACTAAAGATAACAAATGCTGGAAAAACTGTGGTGAAAAGGGAACCCTATTACTGTTGATGGGAATATAAACTTGCATAGTCATTATAGAAAACAGTATGGCAGCACTTCAAAAATTAAAACTAAAACTACCTGGGATCCAGCAATCCCCTCCTGGGTATATACTCAAAGAAAATGAGATCGGTATGCTAAAGAGTCATCTGCACGCCTATGTTCATCATCACACTATTCACAGTCACCAAGAAATGGAAACAATCAAAGTTTCCACCAATGGACAAATAAAATCTAGTACATATAAATCATCGAATACTGTTCAGCCATTAAAAATCAGCGGGTTCCTGTTGTTTGTGACAAAATGGGTGGAACTGGAGAGCACTTTGTTAAGTGAAATAAGTCAGGAACAGAAAGACAAGTACCACGTGATCTCACTCATATGTAGAATATAAAAAAGTTGATCTCCCAGAAGTTGAGAGTAGAATGGTGGTTATCAGAGGCTGGGAAGAACAGAAGGGAACGAATGAGGGGGTACTGAGTTACAGTTTGATGGGTACCAAGTTACAATTCCATAGGAGTAAGACATACTGGCGTTCTATGGTAGAGTAGGGTAACTGGAAATAATAATGTAGTATGTATTTCAAAAAGCATAAGAAAGTATTTCAAATGTTTTTACCATAAAGAAAAGATAAACATTTGAAAAGATAAATATGTTTACCCTGATTTGAGGATTACAGAACATATACATGTATCAAAATATTGCATTGTACCTCATAAATATGTACAAATTTTATATTTTAATCTATCAGTTAAAAATTAAATTTAATTTTCATGAAAATGATAATTTTTAAGAACTTGGAAAATTAACCAAAAGCTTTCAGCAATTGTAAAGAAATCATTGAAAATGGGTGAATCTTAATAAGAACAATGAGTTTGTGATGTTTTAACTGGCCTTAATCTTACCTTCATCCCCCTCTCCCCAGCTCCTTGAAAACCAGCAGCTTGTGATCACGGTGAACATTAGCAAGCTGGTAGGCTCTGGAGGGGGCAAAACAGAACAGACTTCAAAGTCCCTTTCTCGGACCTGCCTAGTGGCTCCCTGAAGACCCTACTTTGAATTTGTCTGTGCTTCATCTAACACAGGGCTCCCCTGGCACGGTCATTTCTCTGGAGGTGCTTAGTAAAAACAATCAGCTGCACCCTCAGAGTGGGAAAAATTTTTGCCAGCTGTCTCTCAGACAAAGGTCTAACACCCAGAATATATAAAGAACTCAAAAAATTCCAACCCCCGAAATTCAAAGACCCAATCCAAAAATAGGTATCTGAAGTGAATAAACATTTCTCAGATGAAGAAATAAAAATGGCAAATAAATACATGAAAAAGTGTTCAAAATCACTGGTCATTTGACAGATGCAAATCAAAGCAACGCTAAGATTCCTCACTCCAGAAAGAACAGTGATTATCAAGAAATCAACCAATAACAAGTGCTGGTGGGGCTTCAGGGAAAAAGGAACCCTCTTCCACTGTTGGTGGGAATGTACGCTTGTCCAACCACTGTGGAAATCAGTGTGGAGATTCCTCAAAAAACTACAACTAGAGGCTCCATTTGACCCAGCTATTCCTCTACTTGGTATCTTCCTAGAAGAATTAAAAACATCATACCACAGCAATATATGCACAACCATGTTCATAGCAATACAATTTGTAATAGCCAGTTCAAAAAAATTAAATTAAATGCCCAACAACTAATGAATGGCTAAAGAAGATGTGGTTTTTCTACACAATGGAGTACTATTCTGCTATTAAAAAGGATAAACTAGAGACATTTGTAGGTAAATAGATGTACCTTGAGAACATACTCTTAAGTGAAATAAATTGGACACTTGTAAGTATATATCAAATTGTTTCTCTGACATGAGAAACCATAAGTGTAAATAAGGACAAAGAGGTATAATAGATATTATGTAAAAGAAAGATAATATTCAAAAGAGAGGAGAAGTAGAAAGGGAGAGGGGGAAAAGAATGAAGGGAAAAAGAAAAGAAAGGAGAAAGAGAAAAAATGGAAAAGTGTAAGTAAACTTGCTGTAAATAAGGAAGAGTGAGGGAGCAGAAGAGAAGGGGGGGGGACCAAAATATGTACAGGTACAAAATAACCATGATGAATGTGACCATTATGTATACAATATTCTTGGTTGAAAAAAAAAAGATTAAATTAAAAAAAAAATCAGCAGCACTTGTTTAACATCGCAACTGCCTGAGTCAGCAGACAACAATTAAGGCAAACAATTAGCTAGCCAAAAAGCTCAAAAGGAAATGCAAGGGAATGAGATGTTAACAGGGAGCTCTGAAAATTTCTAACATACTCTTCGGAATCTAAAAGACTGTAAGTATGATAGGTTTATCCACGTGCTTAAGATGTGGTTGAGACACCCAAGTTCTCATCTCTGGCCCACCTTGAGCTGATGCATAAATATTAAGTGAAGGCTAAGGGAGAGTTGACAACTGACTGACTATTGAAGTTATGCCCCAGCACAACAAAGAATCCTTCCGCAAGGACTGGTAATCTTATTGATACAGTTTTTGTATAGACACAAGGCAAAGAAAAAAACAAAGCAGTCTGGAAAACTCACCTCAGCTCCTGGGGAGTGTCACTTGTCTTTGCTGACACAAGGTAATCCCAGAGAGGGTCAGCAGCTCCAGGGAGAAACATGAGCACAGACATATATCAGCTTGGATGTTTGCCACAGCCTGGGGAGCAGGGACAGAGAGGACTCTGGAGCATAGAGGTACCTCACAAACCCACAGGCCATAAAGCTAGGTGTAAAAAACATGACTACCTGGATTCCAAGACTACAGAACCTGGAAAGAAACCACTCATTCAAAAATACAGAAGACCCTGAGACCATAATGTTAAGTGAAATAAATCAGATATATAAGCTTAAATATCATATGTTTTTTCTTATATGAGAAACCAAAATTATAAATGAAGAGGCAACAGGAACCAAAACAAAAGCAGGAATAGCTATTTTCAGACCAAGTACTCTTCAAGACAAAACTGATCAGAAGAGGCAAAGAAGGTCACTACATATTGACTAAGTGAACAATGGAACAGGAAGAGATAACAATTATGAACATAGATGCACTGAACAATGGCATACCCGACTTCATAAAACAAATCCTACCGGAAAAAAAAAATCAGATAAACAACAACACAGTTATAGTGGGGGACCTCAATACCCCCTGTCACAAACAGACAGATCAACTAGACAAAAACACCAACAAAGAAATATCAGAGTTGAACCATGCCTTCAAACATATGACCTTAATAGATATCTACAGTACTCCACCCCACAACAAAATACACATGCTTCTCAGCAGATCATGAATCTTTCTCCAAAATAGACCACATACTACCCCTTAAATGCAAAAAAAAAATAAATTATTCCATGTATTTTATCAGATCATAGCACAATGAATCTATAAATCAATGGCAAAAGAAACCACAAAATTATGCAAACACATAGAAATTAAATAATACATTCTTGAGTAATCGGTGGGTCACAGAAGACATCAAAGAAGAAATCAGACAGTTCCAAGAATCAAACAATAATGCCAGTACAACATACTGAACCTATGGGACATATTGAAAGCAGACCTAAGAGGAAAGATTATAGCTGTGTGTGGTCACATCAGAAAAAGAGAAAGAACCCAAAAAATAATATAATGATGCACTTTGAGGTCCTAGAGAAACAAGAACAATCCAAATCCAAACTTAATACAAGGAAAGAAATCATAATAATCAGAGTGGAAAATAATGAAATTGAGACTGAAGAACAATACAAAAAATGAATTGACAATCTGATTCTTTGAAAGAATAAACAAAATTGACAAACACATAGCTTATCTTACCAAAAAAAGGAAAGGAAAGACCCAAATTAATGCAATTAGAAATTTCAAAAGGGAAAATATCAGTGGACACTGCTGAAATCCAAAAGGTTGCTAGTAACTACTTTGAAAGCCAATACTCCAATAAATTGGAGAATCCAGAAGAAATGGATAGATCCCTAGATACATATGAATTACAAAAAATGAACCAAAAAGATATAAAAACCCCTAATAATGCAGTAAGTAGCAAAGAAATTGAAGCAAAAAAACCAAAACAAAACAAAGAAACCTCCTGTCAACTAAGAAAAGTCAAGCACCTATTGGATTTACCACTGAATTTCACATGAACTTCAGGGAAGATCTACCACCAATATGCCTCAAGCCCTTTAACGAAATTGAACTGGAAAGAATACTTCCAAACTCATGCCTTGAAGCTAGAATTACCCTGATACCAAAACCAGACAAGGACCCAAACATACAAGAGAACTAGGACCAACCTCTTTAATGAACATAGTTGCAAAAATCCTCAACAAGATACTGGCAAACAAATCATCAAAAAGATCATACATCATGACCATGTAGGTGTCGTCCCAGGGATGAAAGAATGGTTCAACAAATGTAAATCAATAAACGTAACACATTGCATCAACAGAAACAAGGACAAAAGTCACATGATCATCTTGAGAGACAAAGAAAAGGCATTTGACAAAACCTAACATCCATTCATGATAAAACAACTGAAGAAAATGGCTATAAGAGGACCTTATCTCAATCTGATTAAGGCCACTTATGACAGACCTATTGCGAACAACACATTGAATGGGGACAAACTGAAAGCTTTCCCTCTAAATTTAGGAACAAGACAAGGATGTCTACTATGACCAGTCCTGCACAATATAATACTCAATACATTAGCCAGAACAATCAGGCTGGAGAAAGAAATTAAAAGGTTATGTATGGGAAAGGAAAAAGTCAATTATCATTATTTATAGACAACATAATCACCTACATAGAAGACTCAATAAATTTCAACAGAAGACTCCTAGAATTAATAACCAAATTCAGTGGTATAGCAAGATACAAAAATCAATAGCATTCTTTTATATCAATAATAAACTCAGTGAGAAAAAATTAGTAAAATAATACCATGGTCAACCTTAGGAAGTAACCTGACCAAGGAAGTGAAAGGCCTCTACAACAAAAACTACAGTGCTCTGAAAAAGGAGATTGAAGAGGACATAGATAATATAAAGCTATCCCCTGTTCCTGGATGTGCAGAACTAATATAATCAAAATGGCCATAATTCCAAAACTGATATAAAGATTTAATGCAATCTCAATCAAAATACCAAAATATTCTTTGCAGAACTTGTGAACAATCCTAAAACCCACATGGAGCCAGAAGAGACCTAGAATTACAAAAGCAATTCTGGGCAACAAAAGCAAATCGGGAGACATCATAATCATGTATTTCAAGTTATATTACAAAGCCACAGAAATTAAAAAAAAAAAAAACCAGCACGATACTGGCACAAAGGCAGACATGAAGATCAATGGACTAGAACAGAAGATGTAGAAACAACCTCCAGTACATTCAACTATCTGATCTATGACAAAGAAACCAAAAACACTCACTGGAGCAAAGATAGCCTTTTTAATAAATGGTGCTGGGGAAACCAGCTTTCCACATTGCGGAAGATTGAACCTGGACCCGTATCTCTCACCATGTACTGAAGTAAAACCAAAATGGCTCAAAAATATAAATGTTAAAACAGAAATGTTTAATCTGCTGGAAAGTATTTTTACCAATTTAGGTAAAACTCTTGAAGACACAGACATAGGCAAGGATTTTCTGAACAGAACCCCAATTGCACAAGAAATAACATCAAGAATCAACAAATGGAATCACATCAAATTAAAAGGCTTCTGCACAGCAAATGAAACAACCAACAGATTGAAGAGACAACCTACAGAAGGAAAACTATTGCCAGCTATTCCTTGGACAGAGGACTAGTATCTAGAATATATATAAAGAACTAAAATAATTAGACCCCCAAAATAAAAGACCCAATCAAAAGTAGGCAACTGAAATGAATTGACACATCACCAATAAATATATGAAGAAAAATGTTCCACATCTCTGGCCATGAGAGAAATGCAAATTAAAACAAAACTGAGATCCCACCCTATTCCAGAAAGAATAGCTCTCTTCAAGCAATCAAATAATAAATTCTGGCGAGGTTGTGAGTTATATATTCTGACCACCAAACATTTCTGACCAGGTCTAGTCAGAAACACTAAAGGCTGTAAAGTTAATTGGCCCACGGGAAACAACCACCTCTCATATCCCAAGACCTTCCCAAGGCCACAGTGCTCGCAGCTGTAAGATAACGAAGGACCACGAGTTACACACGGTGCCTGCCACCAGGAAAGGCAGGTCCAGTTCCTCTGGCCCTGGACACTCCCCAAGGCCTACAGCCTCAAGATAAGGAGGAACAAAGACCCTACACAAAACTCAAGCATCATAACCCGCATATAAACCGTAAGCCCCTTTGTTCTGAGAAGTCTCCCCTCTGGATAGGTTTACTCTGTAAGTAAAGTCAGCTTGTTGCTGTTCTGAGGTCGTGTCTCATTCTTCCTCTGACTCACATTATTAACGGTGAGGGGAAAGGAATTCTTCTATATTGTTGGTGGACCTGTAAACTAGTATAACCACAATAGAGTCCGTATGGAGATTCTGCAAAAAACTAGAAGTGGAAATTTCACTTGACCCATCTATCCTCTTCCAGGTATCTTCCCAAAAGAGTTAAAGACCTGTTACAGTGACACATGCAGACCCATTTTTATAGTAGCACAACTCACAATAGCTAAATCTTGGAAACTGCCTGTAAGTCCATCAAGAGATGAATGAATAAAGAAAAAGTGGTATTTACACACAGTGGAGCACTACTCTGCCATAAAGATAAACTTGAGTCATTCGTAAGAAAATCAATACACCTTGAGATCATCATTTTAGGCAAAATAAATCAGACACACAGCTTAAATATTAGATGGTTTCTCTTATACAAGAAACCCAAAACATAAATAAACAGCAAAACCAAAGACAGATAATAGGAAACGGCCAGATAGATCTTTTGAAAAGGGAAGGAGACCAAGATGTGGAGGGTGTTCAAGAGAGAAGACGGAAAGGGCATGAAAAAGAGAATTAACATGTGTTATGTACAGGTGTCAACTCCCCAGGAGGAATGTAATCATTATGTACTGCAAACATGTATAATAAAATTTTAATTTAAAAAAGCAAGAAAATGAATGGATCTAAAGATCATTATGTTAAGAAAAATAAGTGAATTCAGAAAGACAAATGTTGAATGTTCTCTCTAATATGTGGAATCTAAAAAAAGATGACAAGAAGGTAGAAGGGAGAGTATTATCAGACAAGAAGAAGGGAATAAGAGGCAGAGAGGAGGATATAATGGAGGGTAATTGAGGGAAAGATACGAGCAAAATATACCCATTGAAATTTCCTTTGAAAATGTGAAACTAGCAGAAGGGGCAGTGGTAGTAAAGTAAGAATGTGTTGAGAAACCTAGATGTGATGAATTAAATGCAAAAAACACTGAGAAGTTAAGGATTCTCTTTAGTACCATGAGTTGAGTGTATGTATTTATAACAAGCCGGGGCTGTTTGCTCTGGGGAAATGTTTCATGAGATTTCATCTACACTCTGCCTACCACAGTGGTTGTACCAATTTACATTCCTACCAATGGCAGAGAAGGGTTCCTTTTTCCCATTCTGTGGGTTGTCTTTTCACTGCGTTGGTGGTTTCTTTTGCTGTGCAAAAGCTTTTTAATCTGATGTGATCCCAGTTGTTGATTCTTTGTAATATTTCCTGTGTGATCTGGGTTTTGTTTACAAAGTCTTTGCCTACATCTGTGTTTTTAAGAGTTTTACCTATTCTACCTTCCGACAGATTGTTTCCATTTTAATATTTAGATCTTTGATCAATTTCTATTTTAGTTTAGTACATGGTGAGAGATATGTGTTTAGGTTCAATCCTCAGCATAGGAAAGCCAGTTTTCTCAGCACCATTTATTAAAGAGGCTGACTTTCTTCCAGTGGAGGGTGTTTGGTCCCTTTGTTTGGTCCCTTTGTCAAAGATAAAGTGGCTGAATATGCTTGCAGTTGTTTCTGCATCTTCTATTCTGTTCCACTGATTATTGGGTCTGTTTATTTCCCACTACCATATTGTTTATATCATGGTAGCTTTGTAGTATAACTTCAATTCAGGGATCCTGATGCCTCTTGCCTTGCCCTTATTGCCCAGAATTGTTTTTGCTATTCTAGGTCCATTCTAGTTCCATATGGATTTTAGGATTGTTTTCTCTAGTTCTGTGAGGTATGCTATTGGTACATAGTACCTCAGTTAAGGAACTTAATTTGTTCTACAATTTTGGAAATGCTCACCATGTTTGTATTTGTGTGGAAAAGATGGCTGTGGTCATGTTTGTCACATAATGTGGAGTTTGCAAACAAAAACAAAATTTTGCTGAATGCTTCCATTTGCAAACCAAATTGTTTGCAAACAAAAGCATTCTTGAACTGAGGCACTACTGTATTTGGATTTGGACTGCATTAAATCTGTGTAACAGTTGGGGTAGTATGACCATTTTCACTATACTGGTTCTGCCTATCCAAGAACAGGGGATATCTTTCCATTTTCTGATATCTTTTGAGATCTCCTTTTTCAGAGTACTATAGTTTTCAACGTAAAGTTCTTTCACTTCCTTCGTTAGATTGATTCCTCAGTATTTCATTTTTCTTGGTGCTGTTGTGAAAGGTGTTGTTTCCCTAATTTCTCTCTTGGTGAGTCTTTTATTTATGTACAGGAATGTTATTGATTTTTGAGTGTCAACTTTGTATCCTGCTATGCTACTGAATTTGATTATTAATTCTAGGAGTCTTTTGGTGGAGATTTTGGGGTCTTCTATGAAGAATATCCTGTCATCTATAAATAATGATAATTTAACTTCTTCTTTTCCTATCCATATTCCTTTTATTTCTTTCTCTTGTCTAATTGCACTAGCTAATGTTTCTAGAACTATACCGAATAAGAGTGGTAATAGTGAGCATCCTTGTCTTGTTTCTGATTTTAGAGTGAAAGCTTTCAGGTTTTGACCATTTAATATGATGTTGGCTGTTGGTTTGTCATAGGTGGCTTTTATCAGATTGAAATAAAGACCTTCTATTCCGATTTTTCATAGAGTTTTTATCATGGATATGTGTTGGACTTTGTCAAATGCTTTTCGTGTGTCTATTGAGATGATCATGTGGTTTTTGTTCTTGATTATGTTAGTGTGGTGTATTATTGATTTGCATATGTTGAACCATCCCTGCATCCCTGGGATGAATCCAACTTCGTTATAGTGTATAACACTTTTGATGATTTACTGCATTCTGTTTGCCAGTATCTGACTAAGGACTTTTGTATCTATGTTCATTAAGGAGATTGATCTGTAGTTGTCTTTTTTGGTTGGATTCTTCCCTGATTTTTGCATCAGGGTAATGCTTGCTTCCAGGAATGACTTTGGGAGTCTTACTTCCTTTTCAATTTCATTAAGGAGTTTGAGGACTAGTGGCATTAGAATTCAGTAGCTTTTTTGTTGGTAGTTTTTAAAATTATTATTATTATTATTTCAATTTCATTGACTGATATTTGATTATTTAGAATTTTTGTATCTTCTTGACTCAGCTTTTCTAATTCATATATGTCTAGGAATCTTCCCTCTCTTTTGAATTTTCTATCTTGTTAGAGTCCAGGTTCTCAAAGTAGGTACTAATGATCTGAATTTCTGCAGGATCTGTTGTGATTTCATTCTTTTCATTCCAAATTACATGGATTTGGGTCTTTTCTTTCCTTGTCTTGATAAGGTGGGCTAAGGGATGGCTATTTTATTTAATCTTTCAAAGAACCAATTCAATACATTGATTCTTTGTGTTGTTTTCTTAGTCTCAATTGCATTAATTTCAGCTCTGATCTTTATAATGTCCCTCCCCATGTGAGCTTTGGGTTTAACTTGCTCTTCTTTTGCTAGAAGTTTGTTCAACATTAGGTTCTTCATTTGAGCTCACCCTGCTTTTCTGATGTCACTGCTGTACATTTCCCTTGCAGAACAGCTTTTGTTGTGTCCTGTAAGTTTCAGTATGTCATATTGGCTTTATCCTTTAATTGTTGAAACTGTCTAATTTATTTTTTAATTTCATCTTTGACCCACTGGTTGTTCAGTAGGGTATTATTTAATTTCTATGTGCTTATGTAGTTTTTGTGGTTTATTTTGCCATTTATTTCCAATTTCATTGCACTATGATATGATACTATGCATGGAATAATTTCAATTCCTTTTCATTCATTTAAGCATGTTCCATGAGCTAGTATGTGGTCTGTTTTGGAGAAAGTCTTGTGTGCTGCTGAGAAGGATGTATATTCTGCTGTTGTTGGGTGGAACATCTGTAGATATCTACTAAGTTCATTTGTTCAAAGGTTTGGTTCAGCTCTGATATTTCTTTGTTGATTTTTTTTGTCTATTTGATCTAGCTATTTGTGAAAATGAGGTATTAAAGTCCCCCATTATAATTGTATTAGTGTCTATCTGATTTTCATATCCACTAATGTTTTATATAGTTGGATACACCAGTATTAACATGAATATAAACTTGCAATTGTCATCTCTTCCTCTTGGATTGTTCCCTTAACAAGTATGTAGTGATGTTCTTTGTCTCTTCTGGCTGGTTTTTGCTTGAAATCCACCTTGTCTGCAAATAGAATAGCTACCCCTGCTTTTTTCCAGGATCCTGTCACATGGAGGATTGTTTCCTATCCTCTGACTTTCAGTCTATGAATTTATTTTTGAGTTAAATGTGTTTTTTGTATGCAGCATATTGTTGGATCTTATTTCTTGATCCATTGTGCCAATCTGTTTCTTTTGACTGGTGAATTGAGAACATTCAAATTGATGGTTATAACTGATATGTATTGACTTACCCTTGCCATATATTTTCCTATTGTTGGTTCCCTTTCTTCCCCCTCTGTTTAACTGCTTGACTTTCCTGGTGCATTCATTCTATTGGGATTCATGGAATTATGGTTTCATTGTCTTTTTCTAGAACATCCTTCAGAACTTTTTGGAGTGCTGCTTCAGTAATCATTCATTTCTTCAGGTGTTCTTTATCATGCAAGTATCTTAATTCTCCATCGATTCTGAAAGATAATTTTGTAGGGTACATCAATCTGGGTTGGAGATTGTTTTCTTTTAGGGCTTGAACTACTTCACTCCAAGCTCTCCTTAAGAGTCTGTGTTGAGAAATCTACTGTGATTCTGATGGACTTTCCTTTATAGATGCTTTGTTTCTTTTCTCTATCAGCTTTTAATATTTTATTCTTGTGTTGAATCTCCGGAATCTTGATTATTACATGCCTTGGTGTAGCTTTTTTTTTTTTTCCTGGATCACAGTGAACTGAAGTTCTATATGCCTCATTTATCTGTGTGTCAAATTCTTTTCCATGCTTAGGAACTTTTCTGCCATTAATTCCGTGAACAGGTTTTTATGTCTTTTGTGCTATCTTCTGATTTTTTTTCATTGATTCAATTAATCTTATGGTATTCTTCTTTGTAATGTCTAGCAGCTGTTATGTGATTTTTTGGTGTGGTCTTTTGCTATTTTTGAGAAGTCTTTCATTTGATGATCACTAACTGCAACCCTATCTTCTAGATCTGATACTGTATCTTTACATTGGTTGGTTCTGTTGTGTATACTTTCAATAGAATTTTTAATCTCCTGGACATATATTTGAATCTGTTTTATGAAATCCAGTTCTTTCGTGTGTTGGGTTTCCATTATATTCCTAAGCACCTCTACTTTTTTAAATCTGCATCTACTCTAGATTCACTAACCATGTCCTTCATTATGGTCATCATACCTTTAAATATCTGTGTAACTATTTGTGGTTTTTTTCTAGACACTCATTCATCTGGTCTTCTTACTTCTGCTGCTACCATTTCAGAAAGTTCAGTTGGGTGGCTTTTGATTTCTTTCACCTCAATGCCACCTGGATTTGCTTTGAGTGACTTGGCAGTCTGAGATTGCCTCTTACTTCCATGTTTTCTAATTTTCTATTTTTTTTCTGTCTATTTGTTTTCTGTGTTCATGCTTATAGATTGCTAATGGTATGTAGCTTTATTACCAGTATTGAGACCTCTTCAGGAAATGACTACTTTTCAGAGATATTTTCTGAGTAGCTGGCTCTTGGCCTTTCAGTCTGTTCCAGAATCCTGCCTCTTCTGTTTATTAGGGATGAGAGGTTGCAGCCTGTTTGATCTAGCACCCAGGTCTTTGGTACTGGACTGCAGTATCATTTATATCTCCCAGAAAATCTGTGTGTTGGCATACAAGGGAGACCAATTGATCACAGCAACTATGTCACCTTGGATAAAGTAGTACAATCAGCAATAAAAATAGCATCAAAAACAGACTGGAAAACGACGAACTATGATGACTAATAATTTGCCACCTTTAACCACAGGTACAAGATTTTTAGTTATATAACATATCTAAGACAAATCAGAAAATTATATACCATAAATATTCACTTAGCAGAGCGATTTTACCTGAAAGGGAAAAAGTTAAAAGGGAGAAGAGGAAAAAAACAAGAAATAAAAGAGGAAAAAGAGATTAGACACAAGGCTAAAGAACAGAGGAAGATTACCCAAGCTTCAGGAAACTAATAAAGAAGACAGAAGGGAAGGAAAGAATGAAAAAAACAAAAACAGGGACAAAACAAAAAAAAATTACAAACAATGTGCACCTTCATGAAGAAACAAAAACAAACAATCAGAGAAAAAAAAAGCAAAGAAAAAAAAGGAAATTTTCTCTGTGACTTCAAGCCTGTAGTTATCTTCTGAGGTCTACAGTTTTGTGGCAGTGTCCAATTCAAGGTGTGATTCTGCTCTCGCTGGTTGACAAAGGAGGCAGTCAGAGTCCCAATCTATGTGGGATAAGCCCAGCAAACTTGCAGCTGGGTTAGGGCAGGGTGCTGGGTCTGGGACTTTTAAATCCACAGGATTCAGGCTGAAACTGACATGTGGTCGCGGCACTGGGGCTTGAGTTATTTAGCTTATAACACACTGGGTGTCTCTTGCTGGCCTGCCCACAGCTCCCTGACCATGTATGCCTCCCATGATTGTCCCTCACTCAGCCACCATGGTAGTTTAACAATGGGAGCCCTGAGATGAAGTCAACCCATGGCTGCTCCGAGTCCTGGGGTCAGTCGGCCCTTCCCTAAAATAGCATCTGATCAAGCACTGTCTCCAGGGGACACAGCAGTCACTTTGACTGGAGTCACTCACCGCTGCTCTGCTCCACTGGTGCGTTTCTCCCTGCAGGCCTCTGAAGCTGCCTAGCTGCCTGCTTTCACCATGTCTCTGTAGCTGCAACCCTCCTCTCTCACGCCAAAAGCCAGGCGCCAGGGAGAAAGTGTAGGCTGCCCTTTCCTTTCTCTGCATTGTGGTCTGTCTCTTTCATTTCTCTGTAGACTCCAATTTTCCCTTCCGGTCCTTCCTAGGTCCCAGGGATCCACCTGTCTCCTTTCCTTCCCTGAAGTATTATTTTCCCATGTCTGTATTCTGAATCTTAGAAAGGCTGATTTGTTGCTTACTGCTCTGCCATCTGCCCAGAAGTCCAATAATTTTGCTTTATTATTTAGTCAGGCCTTTCCCCGATTAATACAGTAAGCTAACACACACACACACACACACACACACACACACACACACACACACCTTTTGTGTTAAGCAGCTTCAATTTTTTTTTTAATGAGGAATTGTAAAGAGAAGGAGAAGGAAATTGTAATAGAGAAGGAAAAATCCATCTGGCAAGCAGAAGCTGAGGTATAATAACAAAGAACTCAGTCCAGTGCCCAGGCAGAAGGGTCCAGCTATGCCTGACCAGTACATCTTGTGTGTGCTAGGGGAGGGGTTAGATGTATTGCTTGGCCTGAGATGACCATAACTGCACATTCGGACCTGCACGAACAGAAAATAGAATACTTTGTACCGTACATGAGCAGTATAATAGCACTTTAAAGTAGACTGTGACATTGAAGATGTGTACTGAATCATAAAGCAAACACCAAAATAACAAGCCAGAGTTATAGCTAAAAAGCCAACAAAAGTGATAAAATGTTATGATAAAAATATTTAATTAATCCAAAAGAAGAAAAAAAAAGAGTGAGGAACAGATAGGACAAATAGGAAAAAAATAGTAGTGTGATAGACTTAAACCTAACAATATTTTAATCACATTAAATATAAATGATCTAAAGACCTCATGCAAAAGACACAGGTTGAAAAATAAAAATAAAAAAAAAAATAAAAAAAAAAGACACAGGTTGTTAGACTGGATAAAAAAGCAAGATCTTGCCTAAAAGAAGTGCAATTAATAAAAAGACATGCAAGTAGGTAGAAATATGAAAAAAGACATACCATAATAACCATTAATCAATAGAAATACATTAACATTAGCCAAACAATATTTTCAAGCATCAAAAATGTCATTTTATAATAATAAATGGATCAATCAATCTATCAAGAGGACAGATAGTCCTAAACATTTATGGATCAGCTAACGGACTGTCCAAATACATGAAGTAAAATCTGACAAATCTGCAAAAAGAAATAGACAAGTCTACAATTATAAATAAATGAATGATAAAAGCAAATGGACTGAAAATCAACAAGGACATAGAAGACTAAGACACAGTATCAGTTGACCTGATTAGCAACCATAGAACACCTCACTCAACCACAGAACACACACATCCTTTTCAAGTACAACCAATGAACTTATCAAGATGCACAACTCTAGTCTATCGATCAAGTTGCTATACATTTCAAGGGACTCAAGTTATACAAATGGTTTCTGACCATCGTGAAAATAAATTACATATCAGTGATAGAAAAATCTCCAAGTAATTGTAAATAACACATCTCCAAGTAATCAATGAGTCAAAGAAGAAATTATATGATTTTCTCAATAGACAAAGGAAAGAAAGGAAGATTATATTCAAAAGAAAGGAGAACTAGAAAGGGAGGAGGGGGAAAAGAAAGAAGGGAAAAAGGAAAGAAAGAGGAAAGGGAAAATATAAATAAACCTGCTATAAATAGGGAAGGGGGGAGCAGAAGGGAGGGGTGGAGAAGAGGGGGAAAAATCAAGGTACATCATGTACAGGTACAAAATAACCATAATGAATATGACCATTATGTATACAATGCAACAATACATGTTCTTGGTAAAACAGCAAATTAGAAATTAAAGTGAACTTTCTCAGCCTAAGAGACATTTACAGAAAATCTACAACTAACATCACAATTAATAGAAGGCCTATATTTCCCTCTCCTAAGATCAGGATTGAACATTGTACTGTACTGGAAGTTCTCACCAGGGAAATTAGGAAAGAATAAGAAATAAAAGACATTTAGTTTCGAATGTGAGAAGCAAAGCTGCCTTACTTGCCAACAATATGATCATCTGTAATCAACATACTCAGCTAATAAGTGAGTTTAGCAAGTCTGCAGGGTGTAATATCAATATACAAAATCAAGTTTAGTTCGATATACTAATGTTAAACAAATGGGAATTAGAATTAAGAAAAATAGTATCTTTTACAACAGCTTCAAGAATATAAAATAGAAATACACAAGATACTACAAAAGCTTGCTGACAGAAATTAAGGAAAACCTAGGTAACTTGAAAAATACATGTTGTAGGCTAGAAGATGCACTATTGTTAGGATGTCACCTCTCCCCAGATCGATCTGTTTAAAGATTTAACATAACCTCAGCCATTTTTAGGTAGAAACTGGGGCAGAGAAGGCGGCCTGCACAGAGTGGGGATGGGAGACACACACACCCTCTCCCACCCTCTGTCTTTCCCTGTGCGTGCTTCCGTCTGGTTGTTTCTAAGTGGTGCCCTTCACAGTAAAGTGGTAAGCACCCAGCAACATGTGACCCAGCACCCCATCTCTGGCCAGAATGTCAGCTGGGGTGCTGGCCACATCCACGGCTTCCATCCTACAGCGATGACACTGACTTAGCAGCAGGACAGGAAGGACTGAATCCTGGACATGAAGCTTGCAGAGACCAACCTGCAGGAAACAGAAGCTGCCAGGAGTGGGAGACTGTGGTGGGGCTTCTGGAGCGGAGCAGGCACGCACAGGCCGTGTGCACCGTGAGCGGCGGGCTGAGCTTGTGGCCTGAGATGGAGCCCATGTCCTCTGTCCATCACCCCCATCACGAGAACTCTTACCTGTCGGCTCTCCTCAGAGCTGCGGCCACTGTTGTGATATGAAAAGGGAGGATTTCAGGTGGGAAAGAGGGAGCTGTGCTCAGACTGCATGCGGCGACAGGGCTGCCGCGTGACTCTCACGGCTACTGAACTGTGCAATGGCTGCCTCCATGTGGGGCCGTGATGGAAGGTTTGTTCCAGACCTTTGTGAATTCAAGACCCCTGACTCCAGCTTCTGCGAAGGGCATCTAAATGTGTCTGCCTTCCTATCAGCATAATGTGGGAACGTGGGGAGCCCAGTTCACCCTCTAACTACCACAATTGTCCCACACGGACCTGTGTCCCACCTCACCCCACTGAGCCTCTGTCCCAGCAGAGGCTGAGCATCATGTTGCACTGAGCTTCAATTTCTTACTTCCTTCTTGAAAATAAGACTCTCGGCATGAATTTGTTTTTTCTAAAATTTTTTACCATAAGGAGTTGATTAGTGAATGAAAGGAGAAGAAGATTCCTAAAATTTGGAAGTAGAAATAAATGGAATACTGGAAGAAATTTTCTAGCCAAAAAAAGAAAAAAAATAAAAAACCAACTTTGATCTGTGCTTTGTATCATGTGTAAAAAATGAACACAAAATGGATTACAAACCTAAACAGAAAGCCTAAATCTTCTAGAATATATAGAGAATATCTTTGTGACTTTATATGAAGCAAAGATTTCTTGTGTACGACACCAAAACATGACGCATAAGAGGGGAAAAAAATAAAATGGATTTTATCAAAATTATGTTCATCACAGCTTTATTTATACTACCAAATACTTGAAGCAATTCAAACATCCATCAACCAAAATAAATACTTCAATAGTAGGTTTTAGGGGAAGCATTGCAGGACTTTTCATTTTATGGCCAGGAAGGAAATAATGGCTATTATTTCTAGGCATTCTGCACTGAGGATGGTGGGTAAGGAGTTGAGAACAACTCTCTCACTGAATTCAGCTCCTCCTCCCCCACTGAGTTTCTCCCTGCTCCTGGCCTTTCACTTCAACTGTAGCTGGTTTCTCCTGGGGCGCTGCCCTTCCAAAAACCAGGTGGTCTCATCTACATGAGAAAAGCACGCTCTTCCTATCAACATGAAGAACTGCCCACACTGCCCTTCCCAGGCTCAGGGCTCCTATGCCCCTCCTGCCCCGGGCTACATTCCAGAGCTTCTTCATACCACATAACAAAGAATAGCACCAGGTTTCTACCCGCACCATGATGGGGGTCAGGGGAGGCAGATGACGGGTGGAGAAAAGGTGTGCAAAGACATGTTTCACATCACCCTGCCACGAATACCATCCTATAACTTAGCATGCCACATACCAGTTGAGTGACCTCGGACAAGTTTCTTAACTATTCGGAGCTTCAGTTTCTCCATCCACACAATGGATTTAATAATCTTGGCAAAAAGGGTCATAAATAATCTGTGTATAACTCCTTCCCCAGGAACTAGAGCTCGTTTAGTAATAAATATTATCATTATTAATACTCTTGAACTGATGCATGTGCCATAAAAATGCATATATTTATATTACAAATCAACCTCTTAAATGAATGCAAAGCAGCCATCATATTATTTTAATTAACTTGCTGTGCCAGAGAGGTAATAAAAAGAATGATATCAGCATTTTTTCTCAACGTGCCATTCATAAATCAGGCCATCTAGGCACGCCCTTTTTTCCAAGGCTACTCTTCTCCCAACCCCTGTGGGCACACAGGACCACCGGAGAGTGTAGTGGACAAATTCCCCGCGGCTCTGCCCTCGCGCCCTTCACTGAGGAGAACCTGCTCGGGTGTCTGCTCCTGAGTTGTGTGATTATGACTACAACCTTGCAGAACCTTGACACGGAGCAAGCATCCTGGGTTTTCATCAGGCACCACCAGTGGGTCTCTCCCTCCGACATATTAATTCCCTCTTCCTGTAAAGATAATTCATGCTCCTTGGCAGCACTGTACAGCGCACAATGCTGGGTGCCAGGAATCTCCTGCAAACTTCAGCAGGGCTGCATTGTAATGTGCCACTAGATTAATCCAGCCATCTAAAATGCATTTTTAAAAAGCCAAAGGTCTTGCCCATGAATAACCTGGCAAGTATTTGAGCTTCATTATAATTTCCCTCTAATGGAGTTTGGGGAAATGAAATGGGAGTTATTAGCCAGATTTATAAGGCTGTCTCCTGAGAAAATAGGGATGAAGAGGGCTGACTTAGCAGACAAGGTGCACTGGTTATCTACCTCGCCCAGGGGAAAGAGCTGGCCTGCACTTTGCAGAGACAAAGCAATAATCCTTGTCCAACAAATGCTTTTCCTGTGCTCTCAACAGAAGGACGGAGGGCTACCTATGTCCCATGACACACATGACACACATCACCTCACTACATCCACATTTTGATTTAAGACTCCACCTGAAAGACCATCATATTAGTGGTCCAGGTAGAGAATGCATAAAACTCTGATGGCCTTTGGAGAGAGGAAAACCCCTTTATCCAAGCTCAGATGCACTGAGCTTCCCATACAAGAAGGAGGGTATCTTGTATAGGAAAGTGGCTGGCCAAGGCTCCAGAAAAAAAGAAAGCAAATTTCTTCGATATGGAGTTGAGGGAGCTGGGCGTGGCGGCACGTGCCTGCAACCCCAGCACTTGGGAGGGAGTTGAGGGAGAATCACTGGCTTTAGGAAAAGAGGTCTTGGGAGGCATAAGCAAGGCGTTCAGTGAAGCTTGAGCACATCATCCAGACACTGTGCACCCTGGGAAGGATGCGGAAGCTCCAGGGCTGGGTGACGACTGCTGAATCTGTAGCCAAGGCCGTTTGCCACCGTGCATCAGGGGCCCCTCCAGGAGCTCAGGGCAGAGAGCCACAGGCCATGAGCCACTGTGATGCCCCTGTACTTGTTAAGCAACTATGTCACTTTGCTAGGGCTTTCATGAGAAAGTATCACAGACTGGTGGCGTAAGGAACAGGGACTTATCCTCTCACAGTCCTGGAGGCTGAAGGCCCAAGATCAAGATGCCGGCAGGTCTGGTTTCTTTCAAAGCTCTCTCCTTGGCTTGCAGGTGGCTGCCTTCTGGCCGCGTCTTTGTGTGGCCTTTACTATGTGTGCACGCATCCCTGTGTCCCTTCCTCTTCTTAGAAAGACACTCATCCTAGTGGATTACTCATCCCAGTGGTCATGTCTTTATGATCTTATTTAAGCTTGATCTCCTCTTTAAAGATCCTGTCTCCAAATACAGTCTCTGCTAGAGTTTGAATGTTGACTGGTTCCCCCAAAGACTCACATATTAAATCTTGGCCTGCAAAGTGGCTTGGGAGGTGGTGGAAACATTAAGAGGTGAGGCCAACGGGAGATCTTCAGGTCACTTGAAGCAGTCCTTAGAGGGGACTGTGAAAGGCTGGGCTCTTCCTCCTTCTCTTTTGCTCCCTGGCCATGAGTTGAGCTGTTTGCCCACCAAAAGCTCAAAGCAATGGCCCATTTCATCTTGAACTGCAACTTCCAAAATCATAAGTCAAAGAAAGTTTTTTCTCTAAATTAATTATGTCAGCCATTTTGTTACAGTGACGGAAAGCTCTCTAACACAGCCACATTCTTAGGTCCTGAGGACTTACTTCAATGCATAAATCTTAAGAGGTGGAGGGAGCAATTCAGCCCATAACAGGAACTTCTAGAATTTTTGCAATTATAATGCTAATGTAAAGCCACAGTGCTCACGGCTTACCAGGCTTCACCTACAGTGAAGCATCAAAACTTACCTACGAAATAGGTAGTCTTATTATCCACCTGTCAGAGATGAGGAAACTGAGGCATGTTGTTGCTCAGTGATTTACCCAGACCACCAGCTGCCTGAGACTGCACTTCTGATGCCATGTCCTTCTGCCTCTGCTCTTGTATTTGTTACTGAAAAATGTGTGAAAAATGTGCAAGAGATAAACAATAAAAGTTGCCCTCGATCTCATCCATCCTCCTTAAAACCGGCTAACATCTTGGACACTGTTTTGTTGGTGGAAGGAAAGCTATGGAGGTCTGAAACCTGTGCCCTGTGCCTGGGTGTGGGACAAGGCGAGGATACAGGGCTGACCTGGGTGTGGCAAGCGGGTTCCTTAACAATCCGTGCAGAACGAGCCTCACTGAGGGCAAGACAGAACAATTATTGGCAGCATGCTGATGTAGCTCTGGCTGGTTGAACAGATTTTCCTCCTGTATCGTCTCTATTTATTTCCTATATTTTTCAGATGTGCTATAATGAGCATGTGGACGCAGTGACCTCTGAGAGCAGACATGAGAATAATAAATGTCATAAAAGAAAAATCAGACTGCACCCACTCAGAGCAACCAGGCCAGCTCCCAGCTCAGTCTTGGCCCTGGAGGATTTCTCCCTATGGGAAGGGCCACAAAGACAGCAGACGCGGTCTGTGAGGAAACTGATTGCAAACAACATCCTGAGTGAGCAAAGCGACAAAAGAGCCACCTCCCTAAAAGCAGCCCCGCATGGCCATTCAAATAGTAAAAATGACGCAGGCAGTTGGAAACAAAGTTCCAGCTTTCCGTCTGAGCTTCCTGAGCCAGTGCAAACAGCAAGCCCGGAAGAGGAAGCCTGCACTGCCCACGTCCCCCGGGGTCTGGTGGCTGCCAACTATGCCAAGACCCCTGAGGGCCCAGAGAGCTCTGATCTTGTCCCCCCAGGGAGAGGGTCAGCTCCTGCCCCAGTGCCTGAGCGGCACCAAACAGTATGCAGCTTCCGCCCCCAGGACCCAGGGCCTTGCCGAGCTTGTCTTGCAGAGAGCCAGGCTGTCCTTGGATAGGACCCCAGGCTTGGGCTGCAGCTGGGCCTGGGTCCCGCCATGGGCCACCTGCTTCCTCCCAGGCAGCACAGCCAGGGGCCGGCCAGGTGGACACAATAGGCTGGACCCGCGTCAGATTCTTAGGGAAAGAAAATTAGTCTTTGTGGACTGGGAGATCAGGATAGGATATCTATAACTGTTTCCAGAGAAGCCGGGTCTGCAAACCCTTCCCTCCCCAAGCACTTCCGAAATGTGGCCCAACACGCCCGGCTCTTTAAATATCCAAACCCAGAATAAATGTGCATGCAGCATTTCCCCAGCAACGAGGGCCACGAGGCTGCCAGCTGAGTCACAGAGTCTGGAAATGTGCGAGCTGGGGAGGGCTTCAGAGACCAAGATCAACAAGGCGAGGCTCAGAGGAGAAAGACCAGCACTGAGGGCCCCTGCCCCCTGCGGGCACCCTGTCGCCTTGCTGGGAGTGTCCCCTCACATTGCCTCGCAGAATGCCACCTCTCTCAGCAGTTCCCTGGCACCCTCACCCACTGCACCCCCTGGGGCTTTTAATTGAGATGCATTGTTCATGGCAGAGCTGGGGCTCAAACCAGGTCTGCAGACTGACTGACTCTCTGGACATGGTGATTCTGGGTCCTGGTGATTGTTCTGCATCAGGAGTTGTGGGATGCGCTTTCTTTAAGATTCCCCCAAATAGATTTAGACAGGCATTTCCGATAGTTCTCAATTTTTACCTTCTTGGCTTTTATCGATAGCTTATCCAGGTTTTTCATTAAAATTTTTTTTTTTTACCTCTGATGTCTTCTATCAACCCTTGAGATGCAAAACAGATAGAAACAGAGCTCATGTGTAGAAGTGGGGACAGGGGCCAAAGCCCTTTCACCCACCCTTCCCTCTACCCCTGCCCCACAGGCCGTGTCCCCGGAGCTGCAGGCACTGAGCCCGAAGGCACTGGACAGGTTAGCACCCTGCAGATTTGCACATGTTTGAGAATCCCTTGTTTCACCGTCATGTGGCTCTGGAGAGCAGAGGAAACTCCCTTAGGTTCCTACCCAATCCTCCTCCAAACTTGGTAAGATGAGAAGAGACCTGAGAGATATACTGAATTTAAATACTCCCAGAGGTCATCAATGAAACGTGCAGCCTAAATCTAACATAAATTATGGTCCTTTCATTCATCCAGCAAAAATTAACTGAGCACTTTCTATGTTTGCATCTTAAATGTCCCCCAGGAAACCTCATGGGAAAGGCTGGGTCTCTAGTGCACTGGTATTGGAGGTGGTGGTAACCCTAAGAGATGGGGCTTAGTGGGGGTCTTCAGGTCATCAAAGGTGCGTCCCTTAAAGGGAGAGTGGGACCCCAGCCCCCCCTCTTTCTCTTTCCTTCCCTGTCCAGGAAGTGACCAGTTTTGCTCCTCCACAGGCAACTGCCATGATGTGCTCACTCAAAGCAATGAGCTGACAAATCACAGACTGAACCCTCCACAACTGTGAGCCCAAATAAACCTCTTCTCTTCATAAATTAATAATCACAAAAATATTCTATAGTAACAGAAAGCTAACACTCTAGGTCAGTCCCAGTGACAGACACAGCAGAGTATAGGCAGCGACACAATTCATGGCCTTTATCCTTCAGGAGAGCATGTGAGAAATCAGGCATATAAACACAAAGGACATTATAAACACTTGAGGTCTAACTTTTTTCAGAGATTCCTGATCCAGAGCTCCCCTCTTCATCAAGGGATTCAAAGGATTTGTGGATGAAATAACATTCGAAGAATCCATATCTCAACAGCTGGATCTGGGAGGGGAGTGTGCTTCCAAGTGAGCAAACAGGATGTGCAAAGGCCCAGTGGCTACCAAGTCACACCACCTGGGCCCTGGCCACTCCAGGTAGACCGTGATGTGAGGCACATCCCTTGGAATTGGCCAGGCAGCAGCCCTACTAGAAAGCATGGGCACATTCAAGAATCATGAGTTGATCAGACTTTGGATGGAATCCAGCTGGTGCCGAAGTGAGAGATCAGACACAGAGAGAGGCTGGGCCCAGAGCTCAGAGGATCTGGAGCACCATGCAGAGGTGCTATACTCTACACATGGTGGGTAGTTGCTGAGAGGCATTTGTTTGTTGTTTGTTTCCCTTTGCACTGAGCTATAATCCCAGCACTTTGCATTTGTCATTTTGAGACACAGTCTTCCTAAGTTTAGATCTGGGCTCAAACTTGTGGTTCTCCTGCCTCAGCCTCCTGGACTGTTGGGATTACAGCCGTGCACCACCGTCCTCGACTAGTTGCTAAGAGTTTCTCAGGAGATAAGTGACAGCAGGCTGAAGCTTTTGGCAGCTGGGCCCACCAGTGGAGTAAAGGTCTAAAGGGAAGGGATATGGAAGGCCACAGAGGGGTCAGGGCTCCACGATGACTGGTTCAACTTTGGAAGACAAGGGAGAGAAAGAGCAGAAAACACAGCAGGCACAGGTGGGTGCCTTTTGCACACTTCCGGAAGTGTGGCTGGACCTGCTGTGAGTGGCGTGGGCACATGGGCAGGGTACTTAGGCCCAGAATGCTTCAGCCATTGAGGACTTAATGCAAAGCACCAGCCCCACCCTGAGCAAGGCCTTGCCCACATCCTTGTACACACATGTGCAAAAACCATAGTGTTTGTGGAGAGCGAGCCTGACCCCAATTCCTCAGAGGGCTGTCTATTCCAGGAACGCCCACTCCACAGCTCCTCCATCCGAGGCGTCTCTCGGCCTCTCCTCCCCAGGGAGCACAGCGCTCACTGTGAGAGAAAGCTGAAAATGAAGCTTCCTTGCAGCCCATGCAAGCCACAGTGAGGAAAGCAAGAAAGGGGAATTCCCCCCGGCCCCATATTTTCCAGCTGAGCTCTGCTCGTCAGGGTAAACAGCACCGAAAATAAGCACAGTTGCCCGCCACTTGGAATATTATTATCTGAACAGTTGGTGGATATGAACTGTTTTTAAAACAGGCTATCAAAACAAACTCAGGGAGAACATCTGCGGGGCTGTGAGCCTGTGAGTAGGCAGAGGAAGGAAGCCAGGAAGTCGCCAGCCCCTCCGTCAGGTGTCTTCCCAGGCGAGATGGTCCCAGCACTGGCCAGGGGGAGGTGGCTAGGTGGCCGGGTGGCCGAGGAGGTGGCCAGGTGGCAGGAGGCAGAATCTGAGTGAGAGATGGATCTAGCATACAAACAAAGACCGAGCAAGACAGAGAAATACAACTTCTGAAAACACTGGCGCAGGTGAGGGGCCTTGAGCCAGCAAAGCCCGGTCTCCCCACATCCAACCCAGTCTGGCCTGGGTCAATCTGGAGTGCAAACGTCAGATATTATTTATAGCCCGAGGTTAAAATCCACGTTATTTATTATGATGTTTACAAAAATAAATCATAGGCCTTTCCTTCCTTGCCTTTCCAGCCGGGTATAGAGAGGTTTTTTAGGTATATAACTTCTTTGCTTTGTTTAGCTTATTTTCCCTTCTTATAAAATTTAGCTAAGGAGGACAAGGATAACAAACATTTATTATTTAAAAGCAAGGCCCAGGCTGAGGAACTTTCTGGAACGGAAAGACAGCAGAGCTGGGTGGTGGGCGCCCCACTGGGGAGCTTGGTCACCCCACAGCCCCGCCCCTTCTTTGTTTCTCATTGACCTGGAGCAGGGAACAGCTTTCAAAACAAAACTCTTCAGAGGAATCTTCCAGGGGGCTTTGTTTGTGGTCTTTGTGTGTGATGATTTTTCTTTTTTTTTTTTTTTTTAAGTAGAGAAAGGATTTCCACAGGCAGAATCACTTCCTTCCCTCCCTCTATTCCACTCTCCAGGTCCCCTAAATAAACCTTATAAATGCTTCCCCTGCTGCCCTCTTCTTGGGACTCCCCAGCATGTAGGGTGCTTGTATGAGAATTTACCCTGTGATTTCAGAATAAGGGGAAAGCAGGTTTGAAGTTGGGGGTGATGTGCTCACTTGAAGGAAGGAATGGGGAATATTTGCAAGTTTTCTTGGCTGCAGAGCTTAGTCTGTGTTCTCTAATCAGATTGGTAATAAATACACTATTTTGATCTTGAAAAATAAAAATGGCTAATGGCCCATGGGTTAGGGCATCCACACAGATATAACAAAGGAAACAGTAGTTAGAAACCCCACAGGAAGCCTGTAATCCTAGACTCAGCCCAGGCTCTGGGGTGGCTTCTAGAACCATCTTCCTCTTCTTCCTGCCTAGCATATGAATCCAAAGAGAGAACCCCACACCACCTCAGCTGGCCTCTCTGAGCTCCATGCTCTCCCTCCTCTCTCAGCAACAGGAAACTACAGCTCTGGAGTTCCCCTGGCCACAGAAAAGATGGCAGCCCTCCAGCCAACACTGAGGCCCAGAGCACCAAGGCCGGACAGCATGCTGAGCTGCCAGGAGGTAGGGGGGCCAGTGAGATGTCTTGTCTGTGAGGCCTTCATTGTGTGAGGCCTTCTCGGCCAGGTACAGTGAAAATCTTAAATTTTAGCCAGCGTGAATGCTCTAGATGAGGTCTTGAAAAGGTGAGAGAGAGGAAAGACTGTGCCACATTAAGGAGATGTCGCCAACATGGGAGGGACTAGGAAGCTGTCTGTGGCACAGTCAGAGACTGAGGTGAAGGGAAAGACCAGGCTGAGAGGGCCCAAGGGTGGAAGCCAGGAGCTACAGTGGTTTTGCTTGAAGGCGAGGAGGAACAAAGTGGAGGGGATCAAGGTGCTCAACATGGGTCTGATAGGAGAGGGAGAAATGTAAAGAGGTTCTGGGACTGCCTGGCACAAAGAGGAGAGTATTTGCCAGGAAAGATTCAGGCACTGGAGCCGGGAGGACAGCCCTCCGCACGAGAGCCAGGCACAGACGCGGGCCTCAGGGCCCCACCTGGGAGCAGCATGTGGTGTGCGGGCTGGAACACGGGTTGCTTGGAGGAGAGCCGTTCCAACATAACTTCTCCCAGGCTACTGAACAGGGTTCTGCTTTCCTGGAACACTTTTTGGAATGCTTCAGGCCATTAAAGGGAAGCCATGTGACTAAGGGAAATATAAAATGGTGTCTTTATTTGTGCTTTTCATATGATTTTTAAAAAGTGTGATAATAATAGCTTTCTATCAAATTAGTAACAAGGCCAACTTCAATGTGGAATAATGACAAGCAGCAATACAGATGGTGTTATGGTTTGTATCTAGATGTCCCTCCAAAGCCTCATGTGGTAAGAGGTAGCTGGATCCAAAGTGTGTAATTACTAAATTAGTCCACTGATTGCTTTGGCAGGGTTCTGCTGGGATCAAGGATGTGACACTAGGATTAAGGGTATTAGGATTAAGGGTGGGAGTACTGCCCACACTAAAAACAGGTAGCCTGGATAAAATATAAAATACAGGAAGAAGCTGGTTATCCCCTTGCTTGCGTTCCTTGCTTACCTTGCTGCCTTCTGCCTGTCTGCCATGCCACCCTGCCCCAGACCCAGCTGACTGTGGCCTGAAACCTCTACAAACTGTGAGCCAAATAAACCTTTCTTCCCCAAACTTTGGGTGTCTGGTATTTTGTCTCAGCAACGAGAGAAAAGTAACTAAGACGGATGGATCTCACAGATGTGAGCATGAAAGAAGCCAGATACATGTGAGTACTTAGATGAGACTGCATGTATATGCACTTCAAAAGCAGACAAAATGCAAACTAACCCGTGTACCTGGAGGTCAGAAGACTGGGCACCCTTGGGGCACTGACTGGAAGGGCCGCCGGGGAGCCTTCTGAGTACTTGGTCTGGGTGATGGTTACACTGCATATAATGTGTAAGAAGTCACTGAGTTGGATAAGAACAGTGTACTTTATTGCATATCAGTAAAGGGCAGTGTTGGGTCTTCCATACGGGTGTTAGCTTCCTACCACTGCTATAACAAATTAGCACAAATTTAGTGGCTCAAAATAATGCAGATTTATCATCTTATAGTTCTAGAAGACAGAAGTCTACCATGAAGTGCCATCAGGGCTGTGTCCCTTCTGGAGACTTCAGGGGAGGAAATGTGTTTTCCTGCCCTTTCAGGTTTTAAAAGTCACCTTCACTGCTTGGCTCACAGACACTTCTCTGAGTCACTTGGACCTCTTGCTTTGCTCATCACATCCTGGACTACTGTATCTTAGTGTCTCCCTTCTCTGATCATACTTGTGATAACTTCAGGCCCACCCTGGTAACCCAGAACAGCCTCTGCATCTCAAACACTTAATTTGGTCTCATGCACAAGTCCTTCTTGCCATGTAAGGTAGCATGGTCACAGTTCTGGGGAATAAGACATGAACATCTTTGGGTGCCTTACTCAGCCCGTCATGATAATATTACATGAAGGTCAAGGTCCTCATATAGGCAGGATGCTCCTTCCAGACTCAGTCAGTTCAGTGAATGGATTAGGATCATCAGCGTTAGCTGCTGTGGGAAGACACAACCCCCAAATCTGCATTGCTTTGTACAATTAACCAAGCCCCACATCCCCCAAAGAATCCTTGGATAGAATTCAGCTTCAATAGGAAATGTTTTCACCTTTATTTTCCCTACTCTTATCATCTTCTTTAATAATAAGTGTAGCAAATAAATCACATCAGTATTGTCAATACCTGTAATGCTACCACCAATAGAGATCATAGATATTTCCCCATCAGCTTCGTTAGAGTTGTGGCATCTCTAACACAGTATCACCTATACTTATCACTACTTCAAAAGTATGGTGGTTATTAAATCTTCTACTATATCTTGTTATTTAATAATAGATTAATAAGAGGTATGTATGACATCATGATTTTAGATTTTAAGTCCTGTACTTCCATGCATATTTTCATCTAGTACTTTATTTTATCCATTTAAAAACATTTTTGAGAAGTGCCCCCTCGCAGCTCCCGTACAGATACAAAGCAAGTTAAAAACCCATGCGATATGGACTTCCTTTTTGCTCCTGGTGCAGATTTCCTGTTCTTCCTGCACTGAAGCCCCCATCTGGATCCCAGGACATTCATGTGATCCCAGCAGGTCTCCTTGGTGCTGGCTCCTTGCTGGGCTCAGGCCCCAGGACAGAAAGCTTCCCAGCCTCTCTGAAGGATGGAGGATTTCATACCAAAACCTTGGGGCAGAGCCTTCTCAGTTCTTCAGGGAATTATTTATGTGACACACGGCCAATTAGGAATTGAGAGGGTGCGAGTCTGAAGGGCTAGCTGATGGGCACAGAGCCTAATGCTTGGCCAGTTGGTTAGCTTTACCATCCTCCTAAGCTAATCTTAATTACACCCTTATTTCTCGCCCCAGACCAGGCAGGACCTCACTCTTTTCTCCCTTACACAAAGGAACCAAAATTCTATGGCTTGTTGCTGCTACCGGTCTGTGGTTTGATTTTTCTTTGGGTCCTGCCTGTAAATCCAGTTGGGATCTCTGACACCCACACCTCCCCCACCTCCTCCAGGACCCTCAGATTTACTACACAGAGCTCACCCTGTCTCCTCGGAACTGCCTCTGCCTGGTCAGCACCTCAGTGTGTACCCTTCTATTAGTCTCAGATCACTACAATCACCTGCCGAGAAAATGTTCTTGCCCTCCACTGAAGGCAAGAGCCCGTCCCCTCCAGCCCTTCCCCATTCAATAGCCAGGATTTAGCTCAGCGGGAGACCACTTGCCTAGCAAGAGCAAGGCCCTGAATTCAATTCCCAGCACACACACACACGCAAAAAAAAAATATATATATATGTATATCCAGGATTATCTCTTAAAAACACATATCTGATTATTTCATTCTAACCAAACTTGACATTATCTTGAGACTTTAAACACTTGTTTTTAGAATTTTCTTTGTCAAATAGACTTTTCTCAGTCTGGTTCTATCAGGCCTTGTGTGTGTGTGTGTGTGTGTGTGTGTGTGTGTGTGTGTGTGTTACTGGGGCCTGAAGCCAGAGCCTTCACATTGAGCTACATACACCTCCAGCCCTTTTTTAATTTTTTATTTTGAGGCAGGGTCTCACTAAGTCACTCAGTTGTTCAAGTTGGTATCAAACTTACACTCCTCCTGCCTCAGCCTCCCAGACTGCTGGGACTACAGGTGTGCCCCACCATGCCTGGCTCAGCCAAGCTTTTAAAACCTCAAGTCCTTCACTCAGACATCCAGGCACACTCACACACTTGTGTATTTGACCACATCTATCTATTCAGTATACATGCAATTGTCAACAGAACGCCAGTATTTGCACTTGGGATATCACACTGGCACCTAATACCATTTCTTAATCATACCACATACATGTTTCCATGCTTTTCCTCCTATCTTCTCCTCTGTTGGGATCATCTTTCTTCTTTTCAGTCTAGCATAGTCCTACCCTCTTTCTTTGAGGCCTGGCTCAACAGCGTCTCCTCCCTGAAAACTCCTTTCAGTGCAGAGTGAGTCCCCTGAATGTCTCCTTCACTCCTACCCTGTGCAGATGACAGCTCCTGAGTGTGAGTTTCCACACATCATGAATGTGTGTCGAGGGCAAGAGCAGGGGCCAGGGCACTTGGTGAAGGGGAGAACATCCCAGCGGTGCATCCAGCACTTTTCAGGGGTATCTGTCTTTCCTAGGGACTTCCAGCCCCCAGAGCCACAGAGCCATGCACGGCCAGAGACAACAATCCGGGCGTCCGCCAGGCCCCAGCCCCAGCTGAGTGGTATCCCCAGGAAAGCAGGAGTTGTTTGGTGTCTGATGATTGCTGCCGAAACTCACAACCCAGCTGTCACATAATCAAGAAACCTGGTCACCCCTACTACTTGTGAGAAATGCAGAGAGAAATAAAGTTAGGGGGCCTCACCTGAGGAAATGCACAAGGATCTGCCCTCCCCACCTCCCAGTCTGCCTCTCCTGGGGACCAGGTCTTGGGGGTGTGGCTCACTCCCAGGGGACACCTGGGCTTCCCTGGGGAAGAGGACAAAGGACCAAGCACAGAGCACTCCAGTCAAGGGGTGACACTTTCCTGCTGTCCCTGCTAGAAGGAGCTTCCGCGGGCCAGAGACTCCTGCAAAAATTTGACTTTCAATCCTGCACCAATTCTATTTCTTGGAGAATTCCAGTGTGGCTTAGGTTTTCTTTCCTTTTCTTTTTTCTTTTCTTTCCTTTCCCCCCTCTTTCATTTTAAAGAACCAAGTATTCGGGAAATTACCTCACAGAGTCATGCCACCGACGCCAAATAAGAACCATCTGTACAGATAAAACAGACGCTTTGGTGGCGCAGCAGGCCGAGATGTGTAGCTCATTCAGTCTCAGAGGGGGCACTTTATTCCTGAGCTTCTTTTTTTTTTTCCCCTGACACAGAAGAAGGCTCAGTCAGCTCATAGGAAACAGGAAGGAACCCGTTGTTTTAAATAGCAGACAGCAGAGAATTGACCCATTATGGTCTGTTCATTCAGCCAGAGACGGGCAGAAAGCAGTCGCTCGCCCCCGCATTCCCAAGACACCGGGCAAGGGGCACGGCCAGGCCCTACTCAGACTCTGGAGAATCCAGTTCAGGACCTTTCGAAGGGAATTGGTGAGGCCCTGGACTTTTATTTTACTAGAGACTTTACTACACTGCTGTCTTTGGAAAAAAAAAAAAAAAGACAAAAACAAAGCTCCAGTAAAAACTTACAAGAATACCTGGAAGTCGGACAACATCCTGTGTTTCCCTTCCTACCCTGCTCCACCGCAAGTCCTGCAAACACGCCTTCAAGCCTCCTTGCTTATCTTGGCCGCAGCTGCTTCTCACTTTTCTGGGCTCTAGCACAGCTGGCCTAGTGGTGGTGTCTGCAGGGTCCGAGAGTCCCACAAAAAGGCAAAGTCAAGGAGGGAACCCCCAACCGACTACCCCTACCCCACCCAGTGCTGTTGGACCCAAGAGCCCAAAGGTTAATCGAACTTAAATTCACCATTGCGACAGCCACGCACACAAATCGGTCCTGCCACAGGGCTGTCTTGCCCTCTGACTTTCTTGTTTTAAAAGTGCTTTGTATTGTGTCGGACGGGGACCCACACAGGGGACGGAAAGGCAGGCAGACAGAGGATGAGGCCCCCGTCTGCCGCGGCTCACATCGCACTCAGCGGCCTGTCTCCTCTGTCAGAGCAGAGCCAGGGCCACCTAATCTGTGACAGACGAACCTTGGAGCTGACCCGCCTGCCTCCCTCCAAGCCTCTGTTGCTGTGCCCGCCACAGCCTCGCGCTCATACTGTCCTCACCACTGTCCCTGCACACTTCAGACAACGGCAGGACCCCAAGGCGGACCCCGAGAACAGCACCCCCAACCCAGGGAGTCTTCAGCAGCTCCTGGAGCCATTGGGTTCCTATTTCGACCTAACACTGAAGGTGACTCTTGTCACCAAGGGAGTGACTGGGACGCACTGGAGCATTCCCATGACTCTAAGGATCAGCGTCGCCCTGGACCTTAGGGTGGCAGTGTGCGCAGCATCTCCAGGTGGGAACACCGCCCCTTCCTAAGGCTCCGAATGGACTCAGAAGGCGATCCTGGAGGTGAAGGTGGGGAGAGCCTCCACCCCTTCCTCTTCAAAGCTGTTCTGTATGCCTACAAGGGTCCGTACACGGCAAAGAGCGGGTCTTAGCTCAGATGAAATTAGAATGACTGCATAATTTATCATCTAAATCTGGATACTGCTGAGAGCAAAAGGAAGAGCTAAGAATGATACCGAGACAAGTGGGGATGGTGGCTGTCCTAGGCGCTCTGTGAACTGTGAGCTCTAAATTGGCACAGGTGCCAGTGCTGGGCGCCCACAATACCCAGTGAACTGGGGCCCAACAGGCTGAAGTGGCGACGAGGGTGAGGAAGGTGGCTGTAGGAACCTCATCTGTCCAAATGCCATGGTGGGCCCTGTGGGAGTGGGGAGAGAGAGAAAAGCAGCTCATCTCAGAAGAAGCTGGCTCAGCTGGAGATTCCAGGAAATCCAGGCTCCTTTTCTTGTCTGAGTTGCCAATTGCTCTCAGCAACAAACTGAGTTCTACTGACTTCTTCTCCATCTGCAAACCCAGCAGAGTCCTGAGTCCAAGGTTAGGGGTACAGACCCACACTGCCACTGCAGGCCTGAGCCCACCGGGGGACCCGGCCGCAGGCCTGCACCACTTACTTGCCCTTGGCCTCCCGTCCAGAGGTCCAGCAGGACACATCTTCCTGCACCCCTTCTTCCAGTGAGGAGCCACTGCTCTAGCTGCGCCCCCCCCACCTGAGCTAGGCTGGAGGGGCACAAGATGTCTCCTGCCGGGCCCCACACGGAACACAGGCAGGCCACAGTTCTGTGAGACAAACTCCTCCATGCACAGACGCAAGATAACCTGAAGTGATCTGCTTGAACTTTAGTTTTACTTCTCAAATCCCAGGGAACTATAAAAATTCCTTATAAATATAAAAAGAAGTTTCTTAACTTTTTTAAGAAAAATATCCTTAATGGAAATTTCTCATTTTACTTAAAAATTGGAAATGTTTTTGATTCACTTGAATAAAAAGTTATCCCTTTCTGGGATGAAAACTCTCAATTGGTCTATAAAATAATATTCTGTAACACTCGTCATCCTTGACCTCTGAATAAATATTATATTGGAATTACATGGAAATGATCCAAATGAGTAAAAAGATAAAATTATTCTTCCAGGTACAACACACTCTGGAGAGAGGATTCAAGAAAAGTTCTTTATATGTCACACTTACCACAACTTCTCAAGGGAAGTCATATCACTCGAAAGAGAAACAATCCTCCATTTAACTCTAAAAAGAAATAAGAAAAAAGCATTTTTTTGTGTTATATAAATTTAACTGAATAAATAGATTAGAACTTAAAATCAGTTATTCTTTAGAAGTAATTCTTTTAGTTTAACTATTTATCTTTCATCTTCCCTGGGTAAAGTTATTATTAGTGGACCATTTCTTACTAGATGACAACCTCCCAAAAGGCAAAAATTTCTCTTTGTTCATATTTTTGTTTCCATAAAGGTGTTCAATAACTCCTTGATAAATATGTAAATAAAAAGCCATGCTAAACATCAAGTTATAATAATACATACAAATGGCTAAATTTTCTCCACCATCTCCGAATGAACTAAGAAGCAAAAATCTCATAATTTTCTACTTACAAGGATTATATCAAAAACAAAACAGCCCAAACGAGCTAAAAATAAACAGAGTATGGTAGTCAAAAATAAGAAACATGAACAAAGAGGAAGAAAGAACTGACAATACCCCAAAACTGGAATGTAAAGTAGATCATTAAACCAAAATGATGCTTTTATATTACCAAAGATAAAATCAACTGAATTTGCCACAGAATTTTTTGTGGATTTTCATTTGTTCACTTAGAGGCATGCCAAAAATCCATTTTGGGGTTTGTTTATCCCACCCATTGCCTTCTTAGCAAAATAATCTAAAATATCTATTTTCAAATATGGCAACAAATTAGATAAAATAAAATCTAGAAATACTTTAAATATTAACAAAAATCCAATTGACATGGGATGTTTTCATGGATCTATAATGCACAAGTAGTAGATAAAGTAAACTGAAAGAAGATTTGGATAATAATAATAATGAATTATATGATGGTGAGTTCTGCTTCTGGTTAGGATGTAAAAAGTTTGCAAGAAATCCTCATTCTGACCCTAACATCCTAAATAGCCTAGATAAGATTTAAAAGAAGAAGGAATCCACAGGGTTTTGAACCTACAGGAGAGATGAGAATTCAAAATAACCTAAATGAATTCAACTCAAGCTATTTGTAGGAGGTACGATACCAGCACTTTTCTCACCCCTAGTCTCGGGTACAATGACAAAAGAGGAAGGCTCTTTCACAGTTGAGGATGGAGAAACCAGCTGGACCCTAAAAATCTTTTAGCAACCATGTAGAAAGCGGCATGATGGATTAGAATTCCAAGTTGTTCTAGATTCAGAGACGGGCCGTTCCCGTCCACTGCTGGTTTCCCACAGACTGCACTGAATTCTCAGGGGAAGTCTGCCAAAGGCTACAGGTGACTCAGGAGGACTGTGTGAGTTACTGCCTGAGGGCTGGAGTCCATCAGGCCCAAGGAGTCAAGCTACTGAGAGGGGCAGAGTAAGGAACCTGAGAAGAGCCAGTAGGAGGTGCTCTCAGCTTTTACAGCGTGTCACTGAGTGAAGGCGAAGAGGACAGCTTGGAGAAACTCTTCCAGGAATTCTGGGCAGATAGACATCTTCCTGGGTACAAAAGGCCTTGGGCAATACCAGAAAACAGAAAAAACTTCCCACGAGTCAAAATGCTCTCAGTCAGTCTTGGGGGGAGGGGCAGGGAGGGAGAGAGATCCTCTATGGCTCAGAGAGCTGTCAGCTCAGTTGTAAAGAACAAAGAATTCTCCAGAATTTTACCAACATTCAGACTTCCAAGGCCCAGAGAGGGCCAAGTTCTGATTATACCCTCAAAATATGTAGAGCTATTGGTCAGTCAAATCCAAATGAAGCTGCAATAAAATCAAAACCCAATCACAAATATATTAACTCCTCATTAAAAGTAATTACTATTTACTTTGTTGTTCTTTTATGCAAAATGACTACCATTGATCAAAACTTACAAGACATTTGAAGAATCATGAAAATGTTGATTGTAGTCGAGAGTAGAAATAGTCAATAGAACCAGAGTGATCATCTCTGATCCAGATTTTGGAATTATTAGACAGGATTTTTAAATAATAATGATAAAATGCTAAAAAAAAATCGGTAGAAAAAAAGAAGAAAACATGCATGAAGACACAAGGAACTTCTAAGGACATGGAAACAAATCAAACAGAAATTAAGAAAGAAAAATGCAATATTAGAAATAAAAACTCAACTGATGGGCTTAATAGCAGACAGGACTCAACAAAGGGGAGAATCAATAAACTTACAGACAGGTCAACAGAAATTTTCCAAATTTGAACAAAGAGGAAAAATAAGTGAAAACAACAGAACAAATAAATTGAGATCCATGAGAAAATATCAAATAGCTTAATGTGTTTGTACTTGAAATCATCAAAGAAAAACACAGAAAGAAGTGAAAAGAAAAAAATTGAAGATATAATGACAAAAAAACCTTCCAAATCAATCCAAGAAAGTCAGCAAACCTCAAGCCAAATCAATCAAAAGAAACCCACACCAAGGTGCATCATGGCCATAATACTGAAAATCAGATATAAAAAGCAGACCTTAAGAGCAATAAGGACATGTTATTTCTCATCAGAACAACAGAATGCTGTCTTTATTAAGATTCTGAAAGAAAAAATATTTGTTGGTCTACGGGCATAGCTCAGTGATAAAGCATACACCTACCATATCTGAGGTCCTGGGTTTGATCCCCTGGAGAAGGAGAAGAGTTATATTTTTCTGGAAGAAAATAACACACCAGATAGAACAGGTAGACCTCTAGATCCACAGGAAGAAATGAAGGGCAACAGAATGGATGAATACAAGGGCAAATAATCATTATAAAAGACTTTATTGTAGTAATATGTGTATTCTTATGTGATTTTTTTTGAAAGAGCACTGAAGTAATATTTTTAAAACACTTTAAGACATTAGTATTTTTTTAAATGTGTTATGGGTTAGCATAAGACAACAAGAACATATCACACAAGAAATAGTAAATGGAATTCTTACACAGCTCATAAAGTAGTATCATATTATGATATAGTATTAGGAAGTAGATGATGAGCAACCACTAAAAGAAATAAGACAAACATAGTTAAACTCAATAGAGGCAATAAAACAGAATACAAAAAATATACAGTTTACTCTTCTCTCTTGACCCCTGAAAAAGGAAGGACACAAAGGAATAAGGAACCGGTGAAGTAAAAATCTATTCGAAGGGGAAACATAAATCCAATCGTAGTGTGTAATAATTAGGCTGAATACAAATGAGCCAAACATTTCAACTACACTTCAGAGTCTGACAGATTAGATTAAAAGGCCAGGTGAAACCTATGCTACTAAGTGTAAAAACAGGCTTAAAATAAAGGGTGGGGAAATACCATTCAAATATTAAGCATAAAAAAGTTGCTATGGCTATATCAATATCAAAGAAAGTACACTTTAAATCAAAGAGCACTACTAGGGATAAAGTAGCCATTTCATAATAACAAAAAGATTAACTCATCAAGAGGATATGTATGTTAAATTCATAAAGTCTGTAGAATACATTTAAAAAATTATAAGTACTAAAGAAATAAACAGACAAAGCCACAAGTATAGAAAAAGATTTTTAACACCCTTCTATCAATTATTGATAAGAAAAAATACTAGTAAACAGAAAGAATTTTTGAACAATATAATCAGCTTTCCTATTTGACACTTATGGAACACAACCCCCAGCCTGTGTAGTCTTTTCAACTACACATGAGGCTGTCACCCAGATAGACCATATGCTGGGCAATGAAAAAGTCTCCATACTTATCAAAGGATAGAAATAATAAAAAATGATCAAATGCTAATTAACAAAAACAAGCCTCCCACTAAAATGTTGGTGAGAAATGTTTCCGTCTGTGTTCTCTGATCTCAATATGATAAAAACCTAGTCAGTTCTTTGGACAAAAACAGTGATTATTCAAATCCTATTCACTTGGATGTTTAAAAATATTCTTCCAAGCAGCAGCGATTCAAGAAGAAAGTTAAGAGCATGATTGCAGGCTATTTCAGGAAAAGCAAAACAAAAACAATGAGACCACTATTGAAACCTTACAAAAATTAAAGCACACAGCAGAAAAAAATTAATGGGAAAATAGATCGAATGAATAAAAACGTGGTTCAATGACAAGAAACAAAATTGAAAACCATTTGGCAAATATAAAAAAGGAAACAGAATTTAACATAAAATGTAAATTTAACATGAAGTGGTAAACATTAGAAGTCAAAGGAGATTAAATCGATATAAGAGTTTATGGTAATAAATTTGGAAATTCTCATTTAAAAAGTGCTTTCCCAGTAAACATACACAACCCAGACTGATGGAGCAAGATGTGGGGAGCTTGGAAACAGCGACATTTGAGACAGTCCAGCAGAATATTCTCAGCGAGCTGATGGACTGACAGGTAGATTCCTGCAAACTGCCAAAGAGGGATGACGTGTGGCACACTTTTTCAGAGTATACCAAAAATGTGAGAAAAGTTACTTATTTTATAAATCTCATAACCCTGACCCCAAAATCTAATGAAGGCAGAAAGTGAAAGCGAGAGAGAAGGGCAGAGAGCATGCCATGCCAGGGCTGGAGGACTTGCACGGACGGGGGACCAGCGACCCCTGATCTCATGGTGCTGGGCAGACACACAGGAAACAGTGAGATGAAAACCAACGAGTCAGACACAAGCAGACTTGAGTCACTTCCATTTTTGAGCAAATGTATTTTTACAATAAGGAATGCTCTGCAATTTTTCAAATGTAACATTTAACAATTAAAATAATTACAAAAATAAACACATAGACCATCACATGGAGATAACGTGAAAACAAGTGTGAAGCTTTAATGAATGAGATCCCCTTAATGACACACAGACACAACTGTGACAGACAGGCTTACGCTGAGAGTGAGGAGTGGACAAGGAGGACCAAGTAGAAACCTTGAACATTCCTGGAAACAGTTTGTTTGTTGTTTTAGTTACTTTTCTCTTGTTGTTGGGACAGAATACCCGACACCCAAAGTTAGGGGAAGAAAGCTTTATTAGCTCACAGTCTGCAGAGGTTTCAGTCTATAGTCCGCTGGGTCCAAGGCGGCGGGGCTGGCGTGGCGGACTCGCAGCCGGCCGCAAAGTAAAGTGAGGAAAATGCAAGGAATGTATGCAAATCAGCAATGCAAACAAGCAGCTAATTAGCCTCTTCCTATATCTTTATCTAGGCTACCTGCACCCAGGGCAGCCCACACTCTAGATCCAGCTATTTCTCACCACATGAGGCTTTGGGGGGACATCTAGACACAAACCATAACATTTGTAGTATTGTTTTGCCCTGAGTCAAGGTCCACAATGAAGTATGTAACCAGCTAGCCAAGAGGGGTTACCATTCAGTAGGAACTCTTGCCAGAATAAAATGGTGTTTATGTGCTCAACCTTATCATATGCACAGGCTCAAAAGTTCTAATCATAAAATCTGTGGAAAGAGGTGTTGCCATGAAAGGAGTAGACCTTTCTTTCCCTTTCGTCCTTTCCCACTGGCTAGAGTACAAACATGATGGTTGAAGCTGAAGCAGCCATCTTGAACCATGAAATAAAATTGGGAAATGCAGCCCAACACAAGAGCACAACAAAGCACAAGGAACTCCAAGAGCTGATCTTGGGTAAGCACAGTTCCCCACAGCAGTGTGAATCTGAAGTCACCAAAGAGGAGAAGAGTTCGGAAGGTGCGGGCCCAGCACAGTCATGCTCATTTGGAGGTCCTCTCCTGCCCTGCAGAAAACGTTGCATCCCAGGGGTATTAAGTTCCTCTTTGCTGAGGTTCCTCCAAGCACAGTCTGTCTGTATGATGGCTAATCTTGATTGTCAACCTGATCGGCCTGAGATGCTGATGGGATTAGTAAAGCACACTTCTGGGTATGTCTGAGGGAGTCATGGGGCATGACCTTGGGGACTGTATCTGGTCCCTAGCCCCTTCATCTCTGACTCTTCTTTAAGGACATGTGCTTGGGTGTCAAGTTGACAAGAGGTAGACTAGTAATGGGGTTGCAACCTTGGGGACTATATCCAACCTCTGACGCCTTCCCCCTTTCCCCGCTCTCTGCTTCCAGATGTCATGAGTTGAGCAGCTTTCCTTCACTATGTCCTTCCTCCATGATATTTCTGCCTTGAATCCAGCCAGCCATGGACTGAAACGTCTGAAACCATAAGCCAAATAAACTTCTCCTCCTTCAAGTTGCATGGTCAGGTATTGCCCTGGCAACAGAAAAGCTGACCAGTGCAGGCAAGGATAAGATACTGATCCCTCTAAGATAGCAATATTAGTTGCCACCTGCTCTGCCTAACCGAAAGTCATTCTGCTTTGAATTAGCTGCAGTGCCTTTCCACTTTTAACTAAGCAGAAAGATGCCAAAGAAATTATGTTGGAATCCTAAAATTCATTTGGAACCAAAAGAAACCTAGAATAGCAAAAGCAATTCTAGGCAACAAAAGCAAAGCAGGGGCCATCACAATCCCTGACCTAAAACTATATTACAAAGCTACTGTAATAAAAACAGCATGGTACTGGCACAAAAACAGACCCCAGGACCAATGGCACAGATTAGAAGATGAAGAAACATGTCCAAACACTCTCAGTCACCTTATCTTTGACAAAGGGGCAAAACAACCTCACTGGAAAAAAGACAGCCTCTTTAATAAATGGTGCTGGAAAAACTGGCTCTCCACATGCCGAAGGTTAAAACTAGACCTGTATCTTTCCCTATGCACTAAGCTAAAATCAAAGTGGATAAAAGATCTAAATATTAAAACAGAAACACTAAATCCATTGGAAGACAGAATAGGTAGAACTCTTGAAGACATAGGTGTAGGCAAGGACTTTATGAACAAATCCCCAATTGCCCAGGAAATATCACAAAGAATCAACAACTGGGATCTGATCTTATTAAAAAGCTTTTGCAAAGCAAAAGAAACTACCAATAGAGTGAAGAGACAACCCACAGAGTGGGAAAAAATTTTTGTCAGCTATTCCTCTGATGAAGGACTAACATCTTGAATATATAAAGAACTCAAAAAAATCAGACCCCCCCCCAAATTTAAAGACCCAATCCAAAAGTGGGCAACTGAAATGAACAGACACTTCTCAGATGAAGAAGTAGAAACAGCAAATAGGCATATGAAAAAATGTTCAACATCACTGGTCATTCGAGAGATGCAAATTAAAACAACAATGAGACTCCACCTCACTCCAGAAAGAATGGCTGTTATCAACAAATCAGCCAATAACAAATGCTGGAGGGGCTGTGGAGAAAAAGGAACCCTCCTCCACTGTTGGTGGAAATGTAGACTGGGGCAACTGCTATGGAAATCAGTATGGAGATTTCTCAGGGAACTAGGACTAGAGATTCCATTTGACTCAGCTATTCCCCTTCTTGGTATCTTCCCAAAAGAATTAAAAGCATCATACTGCAGACCCATGTTTATAGCAGCACAGTTTGTAATAGCTAAATCTTGGAAACAGCCCAAATGCCCATCAACAGCAGAATGGACAAAGAAAATGTGGGGTTTTTTTATACAGTGGAGTACTACTCTGCCATAAAGAATGATAAGCTTGAGATATTTCTAGGTAAATGGATGCATCTTGAGACCATACTCTTAAAGTGAAATAAATCAGACACACATGTTTAAATATCTCATTGTTTCTCTGGTGTGAGAAACTGAAAGTGTAAATAAAGACTAAAATGTGTTATATTGGGAAAGGGAAGAAAGTGTCCAAATGGGAAAGGGAACAAGGGAGGTGGAGGGGGAAAGGAACAGAGGGACAAGAGAAACAAGAAATGGAAGGAAAAAATGGAAACAAAGCCTTTGTAAATAAGGAGGAAGGAGGGGGTGAAGGGAGGGGAGGGGAATGGGAAAAAAAGAAGCAACTCTTAAAATATATCATGTACAGGTACAAATCCCCTCTGATGAATGTTATTATTATGTACATCTAAAATGTACCATTAAAATAAAGTAAATTTTAAAAAAAGAAAAAAAATAAATTATGCTGGTGTTAAGCCAAGTAAACACTCTTTCTTACACTTATCTTACGTTAGCTTAATAACTGTCTTTGTGGCTCTTACTCAGAGCTTCTCACAACTGCCGGAAAATAACTTCCTTGGCTCTACATGCAAGAAATTCACATACAACTACACTTCAGGAGCCCATGTGGGAATTGTCAATGTGGGCCAGATGTGCCCTAAAATTCCTTTAAACAAGGACATTGAATGTCTCACATGTTCCAGGAAATATGTCTGACACCCTCAGGAATGTATTTTCCCAGTCTTGGGCTCCCAACTCCTGTCCTCCACAGTCCCTTTCAGGGGGTCCTTCTAGGTTGGACTACTTTCTATTCTTTCCAGAACTGGAAAAGGGGAACACACAGCGCCCTTTCTCCCCAGACTGTGGCCAGATGCTCTAGGGAGGACCCTGAGGGGCTGCAGTGCCCCGACCTCCCACACACTCTGCCGGCCTCTGAGGAGGAGGAGCAAGAAGATTCCAGAGCAAGTGAAGACAGATGAGGAGAAAGAGCCAAGCCAATTTAATGAGGTCCCTTGGAGATCCTTCTGAGCCTTCTCTGAGAACTGCCCTGAGCCTGTGTTTCCTACTCAGTGGTGGGCGGGCAGCACAGTGCAGCTACAACCTCCATGCACACGAAATCTCTTTAAGCCTCTTTTCCATGCCCTGCGGGATATCTGAAGCCTCCCTACAAGTTTCGCTTTATTCCTTGGGTACTTGTGTTGTCGTGGTCATCTGCCTCTGTTCCTGATATCTTTGTTTCATATCATGCTCCTGAGACACGCAAGTCACACCATCCTTGATTGGCACACACAAGGGGTGAGGTTAGAGATGCTTATGTGCCGTGGCCCAGGCACTGAGCTCAGAATGGATGCTGGGTGCTAACAGAGTGAGCCCTCCGCAGTGCCAGGTGATAGCAGCTCTGCAATCCACTCCACGCAGACACATGGCACTGATGAGGAGATTCTGTCCTACAAAGTGCGGAAGGACAAGAGGGACCATTTGTGTTCCATACACATAATAAATTATTAGACATTTTTACTCTAAAAAAGTCATTTGGCTTGCCTCCATCAGGGACTCCTCCTCCCCTGCATGAGTTGTCTACCTAACGGCCATCTTCCACTCCTTCCTTGCTAGTGACACCTCATCTTCACTCAAGCAGAGATCCCTGCTCCTTGAAGGTGAGTGCTCCCTCAGACACCAGGGCAAAGCATGAGGAGACTAAGTGACCATGACAGTCCCGCTGCCTTTTTGCCAGGGGTGAGAGAAGATCTAGACACATGAATCAGAGAGCTCTAGCCAGGGATCTGAAATCTTCTAGAAGCTTCTGGAAACTATTTTCCTTCTTGGTAAAAATGAAAAGACACGAAGGAAAAGCCTCCATCCCCTCCCCATTCCAGCCTGCCTTTGGATGCAGCTCAAGAGGACCTATTTTTCAGAGTTGTACAGACATGGCTGGACCAGGACAGGGGGCAGAGATGGGGAGGAGAAACCTAGATGCCTACAGCTCTGGATCCACTCACCTTGATCTGAGACAATTTAATGTCCTCTTGGTTTGACGTGAGAGAGAGAGAGAGAGAGAGATGGGGGGAGGGAGACAGAGAGACAGGGAGAAGGAGAGGGAGGGAGAGAAAGAGAAAAAGAGAGAGAGAGAAGAGAGAGGGGGACGGAGAGAGGGAGAGAAAGAGAGAGAGAGAGAGAGAGGGAGAGATTCTGTTTCCTGTAGTCAAAATGTAGCTGTACTTAAAATTATCCTTCACTAGAAAAACCCCGTGCCTCCCTGTGCCTGTAGAGCCCTCGCCCCCATTATTTAAACTAGCAGCACACAGGTGGTTTACCTGAAACTTCCCTAATTGCTCTCCTTCCTCTTCAAAACTGATGCAATTCACCAGATTACCAGTTACCAGCTTTCCTCAGTCATTTGCTCCTACAGATAGAAGAAAGTTTAAGATCCTGCATCTTCTCCATCTTGCTGGGATACTGATTGAATCCTGTTCTTTGCCTCAACTACTTGTCCTCAACTCCTCAGGCCCTGTGTGAGTGGTGAATAAACAGACTTGGGTTCCGTAACAAATGCTTGACAACTCACAGGCTTTTGCCATCTCACAATCCTCTCTTCTCTCTCTGTCCTTCTCAAATTGAGAGAAAGTTTTCTTATTTTCTCATCTGTGAGGTTTACAGGGCTTTTATTGTTGCTTGGTTCCCCACCAAAACCATTCCTTTCATAGTCTTATTTTATATCCCAGAAAGCTTATTCAAGATATTTTCCCAAACCAAAAGAAAAAAAAAATAGTAATTCTATCCCTAAGAAGAATTCTACTGTTGGCCCTGAACAGGTGTTTGTTTCTAAAAATAAAATTAAGGGCAGATCCACTTCAAGAATCTCCACGAGTGGGGTTCGGGATTTAGCTCAAGTGGCAGAGCGCTAGCCCGGCAAGTGCAAAGCCCTGAGTTTGATCCCCACCCTCCCCAAAACAAGAATCTCCAAGAGATTATAACATCTACAAGCCATGGACTGCCCTGGTTGTCCTTTGCTGATTTCGCTCTAGGACTCACGTCTTGATCCTTGTAGAACCGGGAGAGACATCCCTGATAGCCTCCTCTCAGGCCCGGGCAGTCACTCCAAGCTTTGACTCCCCAAAGAACTAGCCCCTGGCCAACAGGCCTCTCCGCTCTGATCTCAACCTTTCTTTCCAGCCCTCACCTCTCTCTGCTCCTACTAACATACCCTCTATTCCACACAGAAGAAATGTATTTCTCTCTGCTGTCCCAGCCCCGCATCTTTCTCACACAATAATGTTGCCTTTTCTCTTATTTCTATGCTTTCCCCCAGTTCCTTAATATCCAACATGGGCATGTCATTGCCTGTCTCCTTTCCAAGGACCTGTCTGACAGGCAACAAACATTTGTACAGACTCCATTATGTGCCAGGCTGGACCGGGCTGGAGGGCCCACAGAGACCCGCCGCTCGAGCTCATAAAGCCAACATTCGGTAATGGAAGACACATAATTGAGTATAACTGAGATAAGTGCACTTCAGCTTTCGTGGGCAAGCAGGTAGGGAAACAGCCCTCTGCCCAACCCCTCCTGTGAGAGGTGTGACACAGGAAAGAGAGGTGGGTGAGGTGAATTTGGCTTCAAAATGTAGCTCTGGATTTTTTATTAGTAGAGCCAGAAGCAAGTTACTTAATCTCACGAAGCCTCAGTTTCTTTATCTGTAGGTTGGGGATAATAACAACTACCTCACAGGATTGTTGCAAAGTCTAAAGGCTCTCAGATACTTTGCATAGAACCATAAAACCATCATCCCTGAAACATTATGTTCAACTGGAAGTTTCATGAAGCTGCATACTAAACACTTCACCACACAAAGGAAGTGTTAGGCTTTTTGTAGAATTTCAAAGTAGATAGCTGAAAACTACTTTTTATAGTATGGAGAAAAAAGCATCCTGCAGTAGCCTCACGTGTTCAGAGGTGGGGCTTTTAGAGGTGATTGGACCACGGGGCTCTAAGCTCACCAACCGGTCAGTGAGCTGCTAGCTGACGTGCTGTAGAAAGGCCCAGCTGCAGGGGGTCAGCCACTGGGGCTGGGCCTTTGGGGTATATCTCTCCTGGCGCTCCTCCTCTGCTGTCTCTAGACACCATGGACTGGGCATTGGGAAGGGGAGCTGGAATCAGACGGCACTTGCTAGCTTTACAACTGCGGGAGGCCAAATAATGGCACCCCCAACCCCAAGATGCTCACACCCCGCTCTCCAGAACCTGAGAGTTGCTTTACATGCAAAAGGACTTTGCAGGCATGATGGAGTTAAGGATCTTGAGCTGGGAAGACTACCCTGGATTCTTTGGGTGGACTCAGTGTCACCCATGTGAACTTCTAAAAGGGAGGCAGGAAGGTCAGAGTGCGGGAAAAGATGAGATAGAAGAAGCCACGGCCAGAGAGAGAAAAGGAGAGAGGGTTGGAAGATCCTGCCCTGCTGGCTTTGAAGACGGAGGAAGAATCCCTTGCCGAGGATGTGGGAGGTCTGCAGAAGCTGGAAAGGCCCAGGAAACAGGTTGTCTCCTAGAGCCTCCAGAAGGATCACCACCTGTCAACACCTTAGCTTTAGCACTTCTAACCTCCAGAACTTGAAGGCAATAAATCTGTGTTGTTTTAAGCCACTAAATTTGTGGTAATTTGTTATAGCCACAGTCAGAACTAATACACCACAATCAGGTGTGTGTTCTCATCTGTAGAGAAAGGATAATCATTCGCTTCTCACAAAGTCGTTGTGGGCATCAAACCCAATAATGTCCATGCCACGCTTACTAATGTGTACGAGTCCTCAGCAAGGCCTAGCTACTCTCCCCTCTGCCTAGCGCATTGCCTTACACTTGTACAGCACTTTATAAAGCACTGAAGGAACACAGTGGAATTAAACAGCCAGTGAGGTGGGGGCGGTAGCTTTATGTAATTTCACCTCTCCACCTATGACACCGTCAGGCTCGGAGAAGTCAAGCAAATTCCCCAAGGTCACACAACTATCTAGGGGCAAGCAAGAGTCAAAATGGTTCACTTTTGACCCTCAGCTGGGTGGATGATTAACTACACTTACAAGTCTCATCAACTAAGAAATCTGTTAAATATGTGGATGTGTGTGCCCCGCCCACCAGAAAGTCTGATGCAGGCAACGGTCGTGCCCGGGACCCTAGACTCCCTATTGTTTCGTACAGGCTGCTCCAGTGACCCCACTTTATGAAACGCTGTTTCGTCTGGCGGCTGCACCTGCTCCCAAGGCTTTGAGGAAATGGGAAGCCATAAGTATGCTATTGTGTGCTTAACTTTTTATCTTGAAATTTTCTAACGCACAGAAGATGATTATATCCATGACCACATCAAAGAACTGCTAGCTTTTTGCCATCCTCACTGTATCTGTGTATAGCCGTATATATTTCTTTTGAGTTGAACCATTTTGAAGTACTGTATATTACAGACATCCTGACATTATACTGACTGCATCTAAAAAGGATGTGTGATGGCGTGAGGAGCATAGAACAAGACACCGAGGGGCAGCATGAATGATCCCACGTTCCTACCCCTGTCAGGAGGAGGGGAGGAGGCAGGAGGCAGGAGGAAAGGTGTGACATCACAGGTATTGGCTCTCCTTACTGAACCGCCAATCAGCTGGGACAGTGTTTCCCTTCCTGAGACCACAGATCCTCTTCCCTCGCCTTCCTCCTACAGTGGTAGCTCTGTCTCCAGTTTCTGGTAATCACTCAGACCCACATACGATCTTTGCAGCCCAAGGGTGCCGCACTGTACCCTACTAATTTCTTTCCTAAGGGTGTTATTCTATGCCCTACTTATTTTTCTTAAATCTGCTCGTAATTTCGTATATATCTCTCTTCAGTTGCTCTACTGTGCAATCCCTTTCTTACTAGGACACTAACAGATAAAGTAATTGGTACCATGAATGGCACCGGAGGAAAAGGACCTCAAGTGATAATCTAGGACTGGATTGCTCACATATTTGAAACATACCAAGATAAATTCCCATCCCAGAGAGACAGCAAATGTACATAGTTACTCAAATTATCACAGTAGTGACACTGGAAAATTGCAGATGGAAAGCAAGACGTTACATGGAGTGGACCAGCTCTGCTGACCACGGAGATTCCAGATCTACGATAGGAAATGACTCTCTTGACACACAGAGAAGGGGAAAATGGAAATGACCCAACTCAGCTGAGAATACCCAACTGAAACTGAGAATACTCAATTGGGAACATGCACGTAAAACCAGAAATCCTCACTGGAAGCTTTCAGGGAGTTCCTTATCTCCGATAAGGCAGCTGTGACTAAGGGTCAAACCCAGAAACCAACTAAAGAGGTAACAGACATGAACTACACTTTTCAACCCCAACATGTCTTATGCTTTCCACTGGCTGCAAAAGGCGATACCCTGCCAATAGGTTGGGGCGCATAAGCGAACACAGAGTCCTGCCTCCTCCAGGACCATTTCCGTACCCCTTGGTGTCTCCAGGCCGGAACGAGCTTATATCTAAGGACAGCCCAGACAGACAAAGACAAATCTTGACATAGTAGGAAAGAACCTACAGATCAAAAGACTTGCGAGTGGCAGAGCCCTTGCGTGCGGCGCACCGGGCCTTGGATTTGATTCCCCAGCAGCACAAAAACAAAACAAAACAAACATAAAACCTCACAGGAAAACCAGCAGGACTCTGCAAAGCGTATATGTCAGGGAGTTCTAAGGACATCAGATGGAGATGGATGAAACAAACGCTGCTGAGGGAGACTTTAATGATACAGATTGACTCACTGGGGTTTGAGCACCTGGGCGTGGCAGGCGCGAGGTACGCTGGCTGGCTGACCAAAGCCTGGATTCGACTGGGGCCGGCAGTCTATGACGACTTTTCCAGCATTCCCAAAAGGAAGCTGAAGGCTTGGCACTCTGGGACTGCCGGAGGGTATCTATTGTGAATGTCATGCTTGGCCACACCCTAATCAGGCTCCCCAAGGGCTGCAGGGAGCTTCCTTCCAGGCCATAAGAATTTGCTCAGTGAGATGTTCATAGCCGTCCTGGAGAGTCTCTCCTCGGCTGTTTTCTGTGAGCAGGAAATGGTAGTTAGTGGGAGAGGCTGCGATAGAATTAGACTCTCCGATTTCAATGGGGGAAGTGGGATCCCAGAGCCGCCGAGGCCAGGAGTCTGGAAGGCACAGTGAACACCATTACCCTACCGAGCCGCGGGACAGGGGTGGGCTGGAGCTCTGTGTCCTACAGAGCCCTGTGGCACTGAGGTCCCAAGGGCTGCAGTAGATACGCAGACCACGAAAGCGCTTCTCAAGATACGTAAGCAGAAAACTTCTGGGTTTGGTGTGCAGAATCGGTGGGAAATCAGAACTGCCTCAGTGTTCAAACCCCCAAACCCAGAAGTTCCCAATATCTCGCCTGAGAGGGAAGACAGAGTCTCGGAGCCGCACTCTGCGCTGAGGTCACAGGTACACGCTGTGACCCTTTCTCCAGAGGAACCTGAGGTCCTGGGGCAGAACAGGGAAAGGAAAATATCCAGACCTTCCAGGGGCTGTAAGATACTGCTCCTGAACTGTGAACCACAGAAGTCTCAAATCGACACCGTAGTCCAGAAGTCAGAGTGAGCTCATGGAGACCATGTGACAAGTACAGCCGTGGCCCCAAATCGGTCCTATAGTTGATCTGGTTAGAAACTGCGGTTACCTTCCTGGTTCTACTAACTAGCAGAATCTCTCATGGAATGGCAGGAAGACCAAGTGGGAGCCTAGCCTCTCCCAAGTAAAACAGCCCCTCCCCCACCAAGACGGTCAAGCCAGAGAACCATCAGAACCATGCAGAATTACAGAGATTAGTGCAGCCATTGAATACTTAGAAGGTGCAGGAGTGGCGATTCCTACCTTGACACGGCTGGTGCAGAAGTTAGATGCAACCTAAAGAATGACTCTGGTCAGCAATCCCCAACCTATTTGGCACCAGGAACCGGTTTCAGGGAAGACAAATTTTCCACAGAATGATTCAGAGGCGTTCACAACCTAGATCTCTTGCGTGTGCAGCTCACAGGAGGGTTCGCACTCTTATGAGAATCTAATGCTGCTGCTGACCTGACAGGAGGCAGAGCTCAGGCAGGGATGCGAGTGACGCGGAGCGACTGTAAATACAGGGGAAGCCAGTTCCCTGCCTGCTGCTCACCTCCTGCTGTGCTGCCAGGTTCCCAGCCCCGTAGACTCCTACGGGTCCTCAGCCCAGGGGGTGGGGGCGTCTGCTCTAGATTACGGAGAATTCAGTCACATGGTGATGTCAAATGCACCTACAGTTCAAGATATCGTCAGTAGATATCGCCATATCTTTATTAGAAAATTTCAGTACGCAGCTATCGTCCTATGAAAAAAAAGTTTTTCAATTCTAAATAGTAAAGTTAGTTTCCTTCAAATGGTAGACAGCAGCATGTGTTCACCTGAGACTTTCCCTCAAAACTACACCAATTTTCTTGCTCTCTGTCTTAGTATAGACCACAAGGACTTGATCATGTGCTGTCTTACAGAAGATCACTGTGTTTCGTTGGTGACATTGTGCTACCTGGGACTGACAAGTGGGAAATTTCACCTAAGACACTTGCACTTTAAGGGGCGAAAGATAAGCCTGGTGAACATCTAGGGTCATTCCCTATTGTGAACTTTCTAGGAACCTAAGGTCAAAAGATGTCAGGAATGCGTGACAAACTGCTACATCTTCCACTTCCTGCTATGAAGAAAGAAACCATTCTGGTGGAGCTGTGGATTTTAGAGGTAACTTCTACTACACTTGGGCGCGCTGTTCTGATCCACTTAAACTGCCAGATTTCAGATGCACCAGGTCAAAAAACTGCTTGTGGTGCAAGCTGCTGTACCCTATGCCTGAGGAGACCCAAGCTTAGGGGCAAGGATGGTATAGTCAGTATGAAATGCCTTTTGGAGCTTGTCTGGCTGTGGATGACTCTAATAGGAGTCCATGAAGACCCGCAGGTGTGCAGGTAAAGCCTTTCTGCTAACAACTGTCCTCTGCTTGGAAAGCAGCTCCTTGCTGGCCGCTAGGCTCTGGCAGACACTGAACCCGGTCGTGGGACTCCAAGAGTCTATAGAAGCAGAAGCATCATCATGTAGCTGTATCTCGTCTACAAAGCTAAGCCCACGCAAATTACAAAAATTGGAAATTGGTTAATTTTACATGTTGGCTTGGCTGGGCCACAGTATCTAGACAGCTGGTCAAATATTACTGTCGATGTTTCTGTGTGGGTGTTTTTAGATGAGAAATACAAGTAAACTGGTAGGTGTCGAGTAAAGATCATCCTCCATAATGTGGGTGGGCCTCATCCGGTCGTTTGAAGGCACCGCTGGAACAAAAAGTTGACCTTCCTTGAGCAACAGGGGATCTGCCAGCCAGCCGTCTGCCTTTGGATTCAAACTCTAATTTCTTTCCTGAGTCTCGACCTGCCAACCTATCCCACCAGAGTTTGGATTTTTCAATCCTCCACAATCACAGGATGTGATTGGCTCTGAGTCTCTGGAGAAACCTGAAAACACAAGTAGACAGCTCGGGCTCTCGGGCCCTGCTCCCGCTGCTCCGCTGCCACTCGGCGACACAGCGAAGATCCCCATGACTGCGTGACAGAGGAGAGAAGAAAAGCACACAGAGAACCCGCCAGGGCTGGGCGGCCAGTGTGGTCACACCCCATTCAGAGGGTGCTGGGAGAAAGCGTGGTGCAGGCTGCCTCCAGGGGCGGCCCCCGGCACCGCACCTCTGACTCGTCCCCGAATGGAAGGAAGAAGGGTCTGCAGAGACTAACGGGACGGCCGACCAGCCGGGACCTAAAAGAACAAGACCAAAGACGGCGTGGAGGAGCGCTGGGGTTGGGGGGAGCGCAGAGACGCCAGCGAGTGGGCGCAGATCCCGAAGGACCTTCGGCCTAGCCGGTGCCCAGCAAAGGACAGCCCACCTCTCCCCCGGGACCGCCCCACCCTCCGCTCTGGGGTGGAGCCTACGCCAGGCTCAGCAGCACGCAGCCAACAGCAGAGGGCACCCTTCCCTGGGCGAAGAGCCTGCCTCCTGGTGGCAAGGGGACGCCACTGTACCCCTCCACTTGTGTGAACAGACGCACCTACACGTTTTTGCTTTCTAGCACCCTGCCAGCACCATCCTTGCCTGTAGAGTGCCGTATCCATCGTTCCAGATCACTCTGTGAACAGGAAATGCATTTGAAGGTAAAGACAGTGCAGTAGAGTGCATTCTAATCGAATCAAATTCACGCGGTCTTTCTCATGTCCTGTCACCCAGAAGCTAATGGTTTTGGACCACTGTAAGCTGCATGGTGCCTGACAAAAGACAACATTCTGAAAAGTTAGAAGGTCATCCGGTGGGATGTGGCGCATACCTTAAACCAGCAGCCCATAGAGACCTATCTCACCATGCCCAGATGCCCAAGACTCGAGGGTAGGAGGGGGCACGGCTTCCGGACCAGAGGGGACAGCCTCGGACACACAGTGTCTTGCCCTGCATGCCGGTGCTCGCCCCGCCCCTTATTCCTTCTCATCATTCCTGGGGGATGACCTGTTTCCTCACACCAGAACTGTTTCCATAAATACTGATTTTCCTTGACCCTGCCTGTAATCTTGTAAATGGTCCTTTTATTAAATTCTTTTCAGTTGCTCCATTTGAATTGCCTATTATAAGCCTCTCTGCAGAATGGATCTCTTTCCTCAGATGGAAGCCCATCTTCGTCTGTTCCACCTTCTCCTGACTGACATTCCCTGAATCTGCAGTTCACTTACCTGTGCCCTGTACAAAGGTTTTCAGCTCACACACATTCAGACACCATTTCACCAGTCTGTTGAACAGAGAAATGGAAGGTTCCTCAACAAAGCTCTCCCTGTCTCAGCCGGGTCAAATACCAGCTCACTTGCTTGAGGGTCTCCAGCACTTGGACTCAGCCAGTAAAACACTGTAGGAAATGTCCCATGATGAGCAAACCAGAGAGCTGCAAACGCAGCACGTATGTGGGCTGGTGCCCCGGGCTTCCAGGGCGGCTGAGCAGGGCCTGAGGCTCCTGAGAGCGGCCAGGGAAAGTGGGCCCAATGCACCGCACAGAGACTAGCACCTCACCTGTTGCTCTGTCCCCACCACCTGGCTGCGGACTTGAGCAGCTGGCCACTCAGTCTGCAGCTGCCGTCATGGACAAAGTGCCCACAAACTGCCAGAGGACTTTGTGTTCTGTACGCCCAAGAAGCGTGGCCCACAGCCCAAAGAAGGCCGTGGCGGGCAGCAGGCACTCTCAGCGGGCACGCTGCTTTCTGTCCTTATATGCATTGGACATTTCTGTCATGATTCTGTCATGTGTGTCCAAGACAGATGATGAAGTGCACTGTAACAATGCATGTTGATTCTGAAACTTAGAACTTCTGTATTTCAAAATAACTGATGTGAAACAAATCATTTGGGATTTGTCATTCTATTCACATTATCACACACACACAAATCACCATTGCATTGCAGAAAGAAAAGAAAGAACTATTAGGTTTGTTAAATATAAATACATAATAAACACATTTGCTAAACATACTTAAGTATGTTACATCTATTATACACACTGCATACAGTAGCTATCTGTACACAGACACCTAAATTCTTGCCTACCACCTCTATTTGTCCCAGTTTGCCATATTATAAACAAGATCATTTTTGACAGTGCTGCTTTATGGAAAAGATCACTGTTGTGAGGCACCAGCATGCTTCTGTTCCCTACATGTGACCCACACCACCCCTACGGCTTGGTGGCTCGAGCCACAACTACTGATTAAACACTGAACTGAGCGCCTGAATTAAAGACTTCTTACACAGCCACAAGTTTCAACACTCATTTCCCTCATAATAGCACGAAGAATTCCCCAAAGGGCTCCAGGAGTAAAGCACACTCACACAAATTATATCTTCAGAAATGACCCTGATTGAAGAGTTATCTGATTCTGAAAAGTAAGAAGAACAAAATACCAGTAAATGGTTCAAGTGACATTCTAAATCAGGGACCTGGTACATCATGAGGGACTATGGTACTTAGCCACAATCAAAACAGTGAGTGCTGGCTTGAAATGCCTTGGTTCTCAGGCCTCTAGATCCTTCTAGGCCTGCTGAAAATTGGAGGGGCAAGTCTAAAAAAGGAGGGGTGAAGGGCAACGTAAATGAGCCAGGTACAAAATAGCAGCTGAGTGTGGTGGTAAGTAAGTATAATCCCAGCATTCTGGGAGGTTGACAGGAGAACTGGGATTTCAAGCCCAAACTGGGTAATTTAACAATTTAGCAGGACCCTGTCTCAAAATAAAAATATTTTAAAGCAGGCTGGGAATGTAACTCAGTGCAAAGGCCCTGAGTTCAATCTCTAATATAATAATAATGATGGTGATGATGATGCTATTGCATTTTTATAAATAGATGCAGGCAAAATTAATTCATGGTAAAATAATGGTTAACCCAGATGGGGTAGGACAAAGATGGCAAAGAAACACAAGAGGGGCTTCTGGGTTGTTGATCATGTGACACTGCTTAATTTGACTGTTGGTTTACGTGGGCATTTTCTGTTTATAAAAACTGATCATGTTGTGAACTTGTGATATGTACACCACTATGTGTTTATTATGCTCCAGGGAGAAAGTTTTAGGTGAAATGGCAGAGAAATCATAGTAACCCAAAGAGACTTGGAAGTCAGACACAGTTACAGAAAACAGAAAACAAAAACAATAATTCAGGAGCTCTAGCCAGACATGAGCTGGGAATGCAAAAAACGGCTTAGTGTTATTAAGTAAAGCAAGCGGGCCTGATGCGGGGATATAGCAAAGGAGACCTGTGTGCAGGGTGGGGACTGGACAGTAACTCTTCTATGATATATTTACAATGTAGCAATTTGAATCTTGATTAGAAGAAAGGATCATTTTGATCCCCACTCTTTACAAAGAATGCTGAAAACCAGAAGGGGTTCAGGGAAGGGCAGTAGAATGATTTAAGACCTGGGAAATAAGCCCTCAAAACAATGTTAAAAGTAACACTTTAAAAAAATATATATTAGGTGCTGATCCTCTTATCTGATAAATGGTAAGATGACGCCCCCTCTTTTCCCTCTAATTCTTTACTCCCTTTCCCTCAGCTTTCTTGGCAAGTGGACTTCTAAGTAGTCAAATAAAGCAGCTGATGATAATTTACTGAACAGATATGTCAGTATCATTCTAAAGGGGAAAAAAAAAAGATGTCCGTTCATGAAAAGCTACTGTGTAAAATAATTAGGGTTGTTTAACTGCAAGAAGACTTGATTGGCCTTAAAAATAGCAGAAGAACTTTGCGAAAGGAGTTCATTAGCCATTCTTCACCTCAGCCAAAAAGGATGTAAATGATCCTATATGAAATTTCAGCCAAAGACCTGAAAGACCAGATGAACTAGCAAATCCCCAGACTGGGACATTGAGGAGAATTAGGCTGTTTTGACTAGGTGCGGTTCCTTCTCACATCATAATTCTTTTTATCTCCCAAGTAATGAGTGCAATTTTATTTGTAAGAACAACTGCATACATTGATAAAGCCCAGATTTCTCCTCCCTCCAGGGCACTTTTCCACCCTCCTGCCTCCGCCCGGAGCCCAGCTTTGAATCCGGCTGCCAGAGGGAGATCTGAAGCTCCAAAGAGCCCGAGGCAGCCGGTGGGCCGGCTCTGACTGCGGCCCTCTGTGCCTGGGGGAGGGGCTACTGGGCCCACGGTGCAGGCAGAGAGCCGACTGTCACCGTCGCCATGGTGACCTCACAGCAGCAGCTGCTGTCCCGCCGTCCATCCAGAAGGTATGTCTGGGTGGTGTTGTTGGGGCAGGTCAGAGGGAGGTGGCAGCCCCAGCTGAGGCCTACAGCCTGGGGAGGTAGTGGTCACATGCTTCCCAGAGCCCTGGCCTGTTCTGGGGCTGCTGTACCAGCCAGGGTTCAAAGGAGCAGGATCCCTCCCTGCACTCACACCCTCCTCTCTGCATCTCACTGCCCTGGGAAAGTCTTACACGCCTGGAACAAACCACAGTTGGAGGCCTTTTCTTCTCCAGATGAAAACCAAATGATGTGAAATCTTATGTTTAGTTCAAGAGCATCCCTCTTGGTACCTGCTAGTTTGTTCTGCAGCTGTTGGCTTGTGGGAGACTTTCTGGATCCCCCAGACCCTAACCCAGAAATGGTATCTGCCCTTTGTCCTAACACCTGGGCCCTGGAGCTGCCCCCATCCCACCACTCTTTCCTCCCTATGCTGCAGGGCCAGCACCCCTACCTGGCACCTGGCACACACAAAGCCCACCAGGGCCAGAGCCCTGGGAGCCCAACAGCTGGCAGGCCTGATCGGCTTCCTCCAGGAGGGAGGCAGCTGGGGAGGGCCACGGATGCTGAGTCTCCAGCAGGACATCTGCTTCCCTGGCCGCAAGATCTGAAGGGCGGATGCAGGAGGCCATTGGGGGTGCCAGCCCCTCGGAGGAGGCCACAGCCTGTTCCTTTCAATGCCTGTCCCCTCCCTTCCCCCCATCAGCTGGCGTCTCAGGAAAGAGAAGTCTCATGAGCAAAGTACCCCTGGAAAACAAAGCCGTCTGCCAGCGGCCGTCTCAGCCTGCGCCAAGCCTGCTGGGTGCCAGCATGAGCCGGCCAGGGCACAGGCCCTTCTGTGCCACACCGTCCTCACCCCAGGCAGCACTGGGACCCAGCCAGGTCACACCAGACACCACTCCACTTCTCTGGCCTAGTCTGACACCTGGGTGCTGTCAGGGGGTACTGACGGGCTGAAGTGGTACAGGCCAAGTGGCCACCTGGGGAAAGGAAGAGGCAGATGAGCCTGGGGACCCAGACTGGCCTTCTCCATAAATCACTGAAGCCACCCGGGGATCCGGGCCCCCAACCCAGTCAGATTTCCTCTTCCCTTGGCAGGTGCTCTGGACACCAGAGTCCCAATTCCAGTGAGCTGGGGGAGTTGGTTTTGCGGTGAAGGTGACATCAAGGATCTAAAGTCATTTCTATGAGCTGGGTTAGAAGTAAAAAAGAAGCTGGGCATGGTGGCACATGCATGTAATTCCCAGTACTCCAGAAGGCTGAAGCAGGAGGATCCTAAATTCAAGAACAGCCTGGGCAATTAAACAATTTAGTAAGACATTCTCTAAAAAAAAAAAAAAAGTTTTTAAAGGAAGTTTGGGGATTTAGGCCAGCACAAAGGCCCTGTGTTCAATTTCCAATTCTCAGAATCACAAGAAAGACGGGGGGGGATGGGAGAAAGCTAGGAAAGAAGGAAGGGAAGGGAAGGGAAGGAAAGAAAAGAGGAAAGAACTATCATCACTCTCTGATCAGCACAAAGATTTAAAAATAAATAAGGAGGCAGATCTGGTCTTGACCTGGCCAGAAAAGAACAGTTTATAACCTGGCGGAGGCCCGAACTGGTATGCTGCCGAAGGCTCTCAGGCCCCTCCGGGACTTTCTTCCCTCCAGGTGGCTGCTCGCTGTGTGTGGATTTGGTAGCAGAGACCCCAGTGGCACTGAAGGTCCCCGAGGAAACGTGGCCCCTAGTAACTGGAGGGACCCACGTCCACAGAAAAGCACTGTCACTGTCCTCAGCGGTCCATGGACGCTCCCTTTCAGATGTCCCCAAGACAGAGTACAGCACCAGAGTGACAAGGTGGCCGCTGCCCACCACGAGCTCTGGCTCTGGCCAGGCCCCCGTGAGCAGGCAGCAGCGCACTGTTCCTTGGTGGTCTGTGGCCACCGCCCACTCACTTCCGGACTCTGGTTTCTGCAGAAGCACAGGAAGCTTCCTTCCTTGCCACCCTCCTGGTGATTCACAGACGGGTCAAGACTGCTCCTGGGAGCTTGAGCTTGTCTTATGGTGGGCACAGCACCGCCCTCCCCCACAGCAGGGAGCCCTGTCATCCCATGTGTCCTCCCGTGGGTCATTGCTCACTTGTAGCTAGTGGCCCCTCAGACCCTCAGCACTCGCTGCAAACTGTGGGTCTCCCAGAACTTCCAGCTCCGTGGCTCAGACTCCAAAGACCACAGACGGTGCAGATCACACAGGCACTATGTGTCACAAGAGCTAGTGCATGCCTAGAAGGCACACACACACACACACACACACACACACACACAGCTAGGAGTGCTGTTATTCCTCTACTAAACCCCTTCCCTGGACCCCAACTCCCACCCCATCTCCTGTATCATTTATCCTGCCATCTTTGAGGACAACAGCATACCTATCACCCCCTCTGCTCACTATACTATCACATCATCATCCATGTGTTTGACAATGAGCACTCATTGAGTGTTTGTAGAGTGACTCAGATCCTCCAGATCTCCCACTAAACCCCAGCACAGCCTTTGACATCCAGCCTAACATGAGCTTGCCCGACTTCCTCAGCTCTTGAAACTTCTCACCATCTTCACCAAAGGAAGATGAACAC
>PVJO010003634.1:94677-120266 GCA_004026905.1 Hystrix cristata | reverse complement strand
CTAGGTCCGTGCGCCAACTTGCCCAGGGGCGGTGTCCACTACCTGGTCACCCCATACAGAAAGGACCAATCCTAAACATGCACTTTTCAAACCCCCACGTCACGAAAAGGGGGGGCGACTAAGGGATAAAAGGCCACTGTCCGAGCCATTCAGGGTCACTTCGCTCGAAGGAGACCGAGGAGCTGGAACACCGGGAGGAGCTGCACGGCGAGCATCAGAGAGCTTCATCAGCCTGCCTGCCTCTTCTCTCCTCTGCCCGATCTCCGCTGCCCTGCTCCTGCACGAAGCCTGGCTGTTGCTGCTGCGACCTTGAGCTATAGCGCCGAGCTGTGACCCGACCCCGAGCCGCCGCGACCCTGAGCTGCAATAAAAGTAATAAATCTGGCCTGCTGGGCCAATTGCCTTGTCCCAGTGTCCGCCCGGGCGGTGGACCTGGGCTGCACACCTAATTGAGCTGTAACACTGAGCTGTAAATAAATCCTGGCGGCAACCTAACAGTTACTAGTGAAAGTCTTTCCAATGATGATTCAAAAGAATTAGTAGAAGAAAAGCACAAAGATGACAAAATATGTTTTTCTGAAGATAAGGAGCAAATGGAACTTTCAATGGATTTTCTAAAAAAAAGTTTAATGACCATAACAGAAATTATGGATCAGTTTATACAAAATAATCCAAACTTTGAAAGAAATTCAAAGGCAAGATGAAGTGTCATTGATGCGACATCTTGCTATGACAATTCCTTGCTGAATGAAACAACAAGAGGCAAACAACATTTGATGGCTTCATTACAAAAAACACAAAATTTCCAGTGAAGAACCTTCCTTATCAAAAACATAAATTGCTTTTTTGAATTTTTTAGATTTTTATGAATTTTTTGTGAATTAAAATCATTATTAGCAATAAAAATGTATGTAAGTAATGTAATAAAACAAGGCAAATTGATAAATTTTCTTATTCTCTGTTCTACTCCACCTATCACCACTCTTTATGTGTTGAGATGACCGTGCTAAGCACTATTTTGTTTAGCACTGGGATTTCTTAGAAAGTATTGCCTGCATTAAACGGGGTCTTACTGTATAGAAACAAACCTTGGAATATGGAAAGCGAAGGGGTGAGGAAGTTAGTGTGAATTAATTTCTCACTCTTCAGGAAAGGAGATGCAACCGCTGTTACATAAAGGGGGCTGGGGTGTAGCTCAATGATACAACACTGGCCTAGTGTGCACAAGGTCCTGGGGCCAAAGTAACTCATAACAAGAAACAACGAAATAAGACACTGCATAAAGGGATAATAGTGATCACAGGACGAAAGCCAGAAGCTGTTGGTGAAGGTTGTCTCTGGAGGGGAGAAAAACTCATTTTTCATTTGTTTGCCTTTCTGAACTGTTCATTTTTTTATTATAAAAATTAAAATTTATCCAAATTTATGCAAACCTATAGACCATAATACGTGGTGCATTTGCATGTAACAACAAGCAATGTAAACAACCACATAGATGCAGTATTAAGTCGCAACTACATAAAGTTAACTGTAGTACATATTGTACCTGTTGCTGTTTTAAATTTGAGTTACTAGCTTTCTGTTTTTGGCCTATCTTTTTTCCTCTAAATTTCTGCTCCCTTCCCCCTTTCCCCTTTTCTTGTTTTCTTAGACCCTTTCCCTATTGGGTGAGATCTGTCGCCTTGTGTCTTTGTATCCAGATTTTATCATTTTCTTTCCTTGTACTTGGCCTCACTCACATGAGGCATACCATGTGGTTTTCAAGCTTGCATGTCTGATTTATTTCACTCAACATTATGTTTTCCAGATTCAGCAGGCGAGCAAGGCGGGGGCAGTTTGGCTGAACGATTAACTTTTATTTGATCTTTCCCATGGGATATTCCTCATCTTCCCTTAAGGCGTATCTCTGCTTGGATCGGCAAAACATCCTGTCTTCAAGACATTCTGGCACCCTGGAGTTAGCATTCTTCTGCTCTCCTGAGTCAACTCGAGCAGACATTGACAGCTGGGTGGCATAGTGAACCCTACATTTTCCCCTTTTTGTTTCTTCTTTCATTTAATAAACCAGACTTGATGTTGTTTTTGGGTTGCCAATGCCTTCATTTCAATCTTACAGACTGGGCAAAGGAGAAAAAGAGCAATTAGTAACAAGGCAGCAATGGCAATCATTCCCCAGTGAGTTCGCGCAACCCAGTTCAGGGATCCAGCCAGTTAAGATTGGATTTATAGGTTTTTAACCATTCTTTCTGGACCATTCGTTCATGGGCAGCTAGGATAATTTGCTGGATTTGATCATGTAGCTCCTATTCATCAAAAGTAATGTCATCTTTGGTGGACCCTTGTAAATTTTTTTTGATCATTTCTCAAGTATGTTGGGTTTCATTCCATGGATGGGGTGTCACTCACACATGCTTATAATGCCAATCACAGGCAAGAGAATTTTTTATATTAAGAGCCATTAGGCGATCCCCAAGAAACTCAGTAGCAATTTCCACAAGCTGCAGGCAGGTAAGTGGTTTTTTGTCTATAGATGGTTGAATATTAAGGGCTGATGTGACAGTAAGAATACCCTGGTTAACATACTTAGCAATCTGTACAGATTGGATCAAAGAAGCAATTTGCCATAGCAGCTGTGGCCATTATGACTACAGCGGCCACAAGCACAGCAATGAGCATGGCAATAAACCGCTTAGCACGGCAGAGACCATCAAGGGCCTGAGTCAAGATACCAAGGGCACGGATTGTTCCCAAGGATGGGTCAAGTTGACAGGTAGATAAACAAATGTCTTTCACTAATACACTGGAATCTGCAGGCACCTAAGGCAAACAAGTATAACATGCACAGTGGTACCAGGTAACTTCTTATAGAGAATCCTGGAGGGAAGTGGTAAGTGGTCCTTGTAAAAATACTTATGGATGGCGGATGCATGCTTTGATATAGGAAGTACTGTTATGATGAAAGATAAGTTTAGTTTGGCTCCCATCTTTAGATAATTGTCCAGCTATACCTGGAGTGGATGGAAGGACTGTCCCAACCTCCAGATGGTGGTTTGTGGTGGACCATTATCTAAGAAGTGTTGAGTGTGGGTGAATTATTTTCTCCCCAGATTACAGAATCATTATTATAAACAATAGGATGTGAAAGATTGGAAGAATAAACAGAAAGCTACGGTTACGTTTATCATGAAGATGGCCTCTGGGTCCCCAATCAGTGAAGGTTAGGTTTCTCAGTTTGGCCTCATGGCCGATGGGGCCTCTACATAATTTCCAATTTACTTACTGATATTCAGGGTGCAAGTCTTTGATGACATGACAAAGGGGTAAGGCAGGTCTAGACATATTTTCAGTAGTGTTATCATGTTTTTAACTTCCCAAAGATTCAAGGAGATTGTGACCTGAGTATAGAAGGAGCCACACCTGTGCTCTAGGAGTTAAATAAAGAGGGTTTGCACCCCTACAGACAGGGGGCTGCATGGAGCAGTAAGTTATGTTGGTCCCATTGTGTGACATGGTGTCAGATGAGGATATCAGAGGGTGATCTGTGCCTCCTATTTAGGAACTTTCATTGTTAAATACAGGAAAAGGGGAGTCAAATCAAGTTACTGGTTCCCATAAAGGGGAGTCTTGTGCGAAAGCCCAGTAGGGAGCTGTTTGCCCCACTGGGAGGCGTCCCAGCATTACTGCACAGCTGACCACAGCAAGCATGGCCAGGAAGAGACTTTCAGGGGTCTTTTGTCGTCCATGTGTTGAAGGAGTTCATCTGTTTGTTGGGTTGTTCTTTTGAGGTTTCCCCAGGTCATCTCAGGAGCCGAGTTTTCCCTGGCAGCAGGAAGGGAGGTAGATCTTCCTCTATTCCAAGTAGAGGTTCTGAATCTGGAGAAGCAGGTTGTCTCCTCTGAAGGCCATGGTAAGGCTTCACCAACTGCGCTGGTAACCAAACTGGACCTTTCTGTAACAATCAATAAGCCAACTCCTGCCTCATGTTAATAAAGAAACAGGGCCTTTCCAAAGCCCTGAGTTAACATCTTTCCACAGAACTAGTGGGTGCTCCGTGTGTGTAGGCTTAGAGGCCCAATGTCTTTCTGCAAGCTGTGACCTTGATTGTTAAAATGGAAAAAATTAAGGGTAATCAGAGCTTTATGTAGTCTTATTTGTGGGGTTACTATTGTACCCCCATCATATCCCCCACTTGTTGGTGAGCTCTTCCAACAAGTACTTGACCTTGGGGATTGTAAGGGACACCTGTTGCGTGGGAATTAGTCCATTGCTTGCAAAAAGACTGAAAACTGGAAGCAGTATACAGGGGACCATTATATGTCTTAATTTGTTTGAGGAGACCGATGTGAGCAAAGCAGCTGAAGCAACGACAAATAACATGAGTAGTTTCTCCCTGCTGTGTGGTTGCATGTATCATTCCTGAATAAGTATCAAGAGAGACATATATATATAATAGCAGGCCAAAACAGGGGACATGAGTAACAGCCATTGGCCAAATTTGATTTAGGTCCCAATCCTGGCAGATTAACCCTCTGTGGAGGGCCGGTGCCCCCAACTCTCTGGTGTGAAGAGCATTGTTGTACAACATTTTCGGCCTGGACCTTTGTTAGAGCAAAATCTTTGCCAAGGTCATGCCAGTTTTGTGCAAAAGTTCATGACAGAGACGAGTTTCATCAAAAGCAGGGAATATAACCAAAGCAATTTGTCATTCCTAATTACATTTATATGGATCTATTTTATTTTATATGGATTACATTTATATGGATCTATTGTCTATTTTATTTATTCTTTCAAAGAACCAGCTCTTCGCTTCATTTATTTGTTTTACAGTCTTTTTAGTTTCAATTTCATCTCTCGTCTTTATAACTTCCCTCCTTATTTCGGAGGTTTGGGGCTGTTTTTTTTGGTTTGGGACTGGTTTGTTGTTGTTTCTCAAGTATCTCAAATTTTCTCATAAAGTTATTTATTTGAGCTTGCTCTGTTTTCCTAATGTGTGCATTAATTGCATTAAATTTTCTTCTTAGAATTGCTTTCAAAGTGTCCCAGAGGATTTGTTAAGCTGTACTGTTGTTATCATTTCTTCCAGAAATTTTTAAATTTCTTCTGTGACCCATTGGTTGTTTAGGAGTATGTTGTTAAATTTCCAGGAACTTTTGCCTTTTCTGACTTTTCTTCTGTCATTGATTTCTATTTTCATTGCCCAGTAGTCAGATAGTATACATGGGATAATTTCAATTATTTTATATTTACTTTGGCCGGCTTAGTGAACTGGTGCACACTCTATTTTGGAAAAGTACCATGTGTTGCTGAAAAGAATGTCTACTTTGTTGTGGCGAGGTGGAATACTTTGTAATATATCTATTAAGTCCATAAACTCAAGGGTGTGGTTCAGCTCTGAAATTTCTCTGTTGACTTTTGGTTTAGTTAATCGGTCTCTTTGCGAAAGTGGGGTGCTAAATCACCTACAATGATTGTGTTAATGTTTATTTGATCTTTTAATTTCAGCAGTTTTTGTTTTATGAAGGTAGGTGCTCCAGTATTTAGTGCATAAATGTTTATCAATGCTCTATCTTTTTGTTGGATTGTTTCTTTGTCTAATATGTACTGAACGTCTTTGTCTCTTCTAATCCATTTTAACTTGAAGTTACCATGTCTGATGTTAAAATTGCTACCCCTGCTTGTTTTCTGGGTCTTGGTGCGTAAAATGTTGTTTTCCATCCTTTAATTTTAAGTCTATAGATGTCTTTTTGGGTTAGATACGTTTCTTAAATGCAACAGATTATTGGGTTCTGTTTTTTCATCCAGTCTGCCACTCTTTGTCTTTTGATTGGAGAGTTGAGGCCGTTAACATTGATAATATTCCTGAGATGAGTTGGTTATTTGCTATCATTGTCTTCTTTATCTGTTGGTTTATTGTTTATTTTACTTTTTCTGATTTTCTTTATGATTGTTTATCCCCTGACCTCACTAGTTTCCTCAGTGTTTTCAGGTGTGTCCAATCTTATGTTTCTGTCGACAGTATTCTTGAGTATTTCCTCTAGAGCTGGTTTAGCTCTCATACATCTTTTGGCTGGTCTTTTTCATGGATATACCTTATTTCTCCATCTATTTTGAGGGATAGCTTTGCTGGGTAGATTAATTTGGGCTAGAAGTTATTTGCTTGACAATTCTTTCCTTGTCTTACACAAAAACCTGGACTTTTTTTTTTTTTTGACAGGGTCTCACTATATAGTCCAGGCTGAACTTGAACTCACTATGCAGCACAGACTGGCCTCGAACTCATGGCATTCCTCCTGCCTCAGCTTCCTGAGTGCTGGGACTACAGGCATGGGCCATCATGCCCAGTGAAGAACTATGTGTCAGGACCCCTGCCATAAACTCAAAAGCCCACAGGCAATTACAGACTGGCAAGCTCCATGTTTCCTTGACAACTAGTAAGGGATGTGCTAATAAGGGCTGACTTTAGGGTTGCTCCCCCACTTGTGAAAAGGTAAAAATAAACAACAGGATTAACCAAATTGACCCAGCAGGCATCCCTGAAGAGTGATGTAACTGCATTCTTAGGCAAAGTAGGTGAAAATTGTTGTAACCAATGTAATCAACCAATACCTGTATTCAAATAAGGTGAAAATTTGTGTTTCCAGTCAATGGATTTAGTTTGTATCCTAAAATCTTGGTGGGGCAGGGTTTCACAAATAAATTCTGCTGTCTTTGTTCAGTTTTTGCTCAGGCTTTGTATGCTAGTCCCCTGGGCCAGTGCTGGCACACTACGAGAGCTGTATTCTTGTGACTGGTGTGGTGCCTTTGTTTCTTTGGTGTTGCTCTTCTCTCCCACAACACCTGGACCATATTGGCCCATTCAACTATAACATCTGGAAAGCCAGCCCAGAGAATTCATTGGACAATAGCCAAAGAACTTCACTGGACTGCTGCCTGGAGACCTTTTGAGACCTCAGCAGATGTGGGCAACCAGACAACCAGCCAAAAAGGAGGGCAACTCCCTTTTCCCTCTCCTCTCCTTTTTACAAGTGACCAAGATGCTCATTGTGGGTGAGGGATAAATAGTGACCTGATCATGTGGAAAGTACTAGTTTGGTGGCAAAAGGCTTCTGTCTTTTGGGAGACAGCAGAACCCCTCCCAATTGGTTGGGATTATATTCTGTTGTCGATCCACACAATATGGAAAGTCTGTCTTGGAGGCTGTGACACAGGCCTTGGCAGGGATAGACCTGAGCCAAGTTGAGCGGAGAAGGCTGCCGGTAGGCAAGTGCTTTGGGGTAGCCGTCCCCAGCAGGGGACTGGGCGATAGGGACCTGGCTCACCTGTATTGTTTCTTTTCTCCATACAGTGCTTGGTAATGTTGTCAAGTAGTTCTTTTTAAAATGGCTCCCCAATCAAAAGTGTTCCAGGCCCTTTTTTCCTCAGAGAAAGAATTGGATAAGATAAGCCAAAAACAATGCCAAAAGTTTACTTTAAAAAGGAGGGGTGAAAAGGTACAGGAAGAATTAGTTCTGTAGAGTGAAATTGGGCCACCCCTCAAAAAAAGATAAGGATAAAAGAAAAAAAAAGTGCACCAGAAGATGCAGAGTGGGTATATTGTGAGGAGTCACGATAACAGGCTCCTCGTGGCATTTGGTCTCATTTATGCCATCCACATCTTGTGAGAGCCCAAAAGAAGTTCTACGTATGGGGCCTGAGAATCATCTGGCAGCACCCGGGGACCTTGCAATTGATAGGTCCCCCATTTCTCCAGCCAGCTTGGCCACATCCTGCCTCCTATACCAGTAACTTGCCCTGGAATTGGGCAGCTGCTTGTTTCACACTAAGGGTGTTTGTGGGGTACTCGTGGGTTGTGGGCTCAGGTTTCAGTATTTCCTTTTCCTTTTCTGGTGCCCTCTTCTCCCTCAGGCTTTCGGTCATCAGAGTATACAATTTGTTTTGTTGTTGGTTCTGGATAACTCAGGAAAACAGCATTAACAGGTACAGTGCCTTCTCACACAGGAACAGAAAAATTTGTCCATTTTAAAACTCCCACTGCTTCTGCCCATGGCAAGTGGCAGCTGAACTGGTTGTAGTTGACTCAATTTCCTCTGGGTCCAGGGGGTTGGGGATTTAGCTCAAGTGGTAGAGTGCTTTGTGCAAGGTTCTGAGTTCGATTGCCAGCGCCGCCCCCCCCCCAAAAAAAAGTCTTCTCTGGGTCCTAACACTCACCTATAGCTGTCACCTCTTAGTTTTCTGACACTGGTTTGCTCTCTTTTTTACTCAGTTTTGCTTTTGTTGTGATAACTGTGGCATTAAGTTTATGCCCCTGTCTAAAAAGATGTGTAAATTGTATTTGCTGACTGAGTTTACACAGTGCCCGAGTTTTATTTTGAGATTTTGTTGTCAGACATGTATGCTCTGTGGCATGATTTAGTGAGATGAGTATTTTTCTGGAGAGACATCACATTCCATTTTTAGACTGCCATTTAGTAAAATATCATCTGTGTAAATGTCCATTTGTCTGCCAGAGAGGCTGAGAGCTGTATCTGTGGGGAAATTTTCTGGAGTTTGGGGCTCTGTTGAGCAAGGCAATTGCTTCCCCTTTGAAAGCAGGATATTAGGTGATTTAAAACTGGCTGATACATAGCCAGTGAGACATCCCAGTTCCAGACTCTGTATGGACTCTGTGGGCACAGGGGAGATTCTAGGACTCCGAAGGGAAAGTGGCGCATGCCCAGGCAGGGCTGGAGACAGCCAGCCCCAAGGAGTTCAGTTTTATCAGAGGACGTTCTGATATAAGCTGAAAAAGATTATAGATAAACTAGAGGATTCTCTATCAGGTTTCCATGCGAAAGTAACCCAGGGAAAGACTCTATAAATCTTCTATCACCTAATCTCAAAGAATTCAACCTTACCAGGTCATGCCCCTGGGGCTGAAAGGCTCAGGAACTAGCAGGAAAAGCACTGTCAGGTCCCCACTAATGGGTACTGACCCAGGGACAGGCATAGAAAATAAGAACTCCAGCAGCAGCTCTGTAATATCCCCACTACCAAGAATTAACCCAGGGACAGGCCTGGAGATCACAAAACCTAGTTTTTACCCCTCCTATCCCCAGACCCATCACGGAAAAACACCTCATCTATTCCTTCTGATTCCATCCTCAACCACTGGGAAGACTTCTGTCTTTCAACAAGATCATCTTATATTCATGTGTAATAAAAATTGGCCTACATATCTACTTGGGGAGACATGGCCACCCTTGGCACTCTGAAATATAAAGGCATATTTCAATCATATCTTTATTGTAAGGAACAGGAAAAATGGTCAGAAGTACCTTAGGTTCCAGCCTTTATGGCCCTCTACCAGAGGTCTGACTTGTACCCGAACAGTAAGCCTCCCTCAGCAGCAGATGCTGCCAAGGATCCCCTCCTGTCTGCTCCTCCTCCCCACAGGCCTGCTCCTCAGCAACCTGCTCAGTCAGGATTCTCAGGCAATAAAGACCATCTCCTGAGTCCCCCCACCCCATACTAGGTCTAGATCTGCGTACCACAGATCCCCTAATTCAGGAAAATTGGCATCCAAACCAGCCACTGCTCTACCACTTGTAGAAGTGGCAAGCACCAATGGTACAGTCCTTTTTCAGTTATGGATGCTAGTTCCTTTTTTAGTTACAGATATTCAGCAGTGCAAGGAGAAACTGGGAGATTCCCTGAGGATCCTGAAAAGTTTGATGATGGTTTCCAAACCCTAACAATGACTTTTGATCTGACCTGGTGAGATGTCCAGTTCATCTGATCTTTTCTTGCACAACAGTAGAAAGGAAAAGGATTACGAGTGCTGCAAAGCAGGCCCACGATGAAGCCTTTGCAGCTTCACTCTCCAATAACCAGCCAACTGCTGTGTTATTTGGGTGCCAAGAGGGGCCTGAGTGGGATTATAACATGGAGTGGAAAGCTAAAGGAAAGTTATACATCAAGGCCATTTTAGCTGGTATGCGAAACAGGATACACAAACCTGTGAACTACAGTAAGTTCGGGTCTATTAGTCAGGGCCTCAGTGAGAACCCAGTTGCCTTTCAGATTTGGTTTACGAAGTACTCTGTAAATACACTAATTTAGACTCTGAGTCTAGAGAAGGTCAGATTATTCTAAGGCAGTACTTTATCATTTAGTCAGCTCCAGATATTAGGAAAAAGCTCCAGAAAGTCCAACTGGGCCCACAAACTGAAATAAGCTACTTGGTCAATGAAACTTATTTGGTGTTCAAATGCTGTGATGAAGTAGAGGACAAATGAGAGCAGGAAAGGAAAAAAGACAGGCTAAAGATGTGCTCGCCCTATTGGATAAGTGAAAGTGAGGTAACCCAAAGACTGATGGAAACGAGTGAGAATGCTTCAAGCGCAAGTGAACAGGGCACTGGGCAAAGGAGTGCCTTCAGAAACCAACTAGCCCAGTGGTAGCAAACCTGTGGCATTCATGCCACAATGGGTGTGTAGCTCCCTCTCTGTTGGCACACAAGCCAAGTTGCCTGAGCAGGCACGCATCAGATATTCAGATTTAATTGCAGTGTTGGCACTCTGCAATAAATAAGTGGGGTTTGGGTTGCAGTTTGGGCACTTGATCTCTAAAAGTTTGCCATCACCGGCCTAGCCCTTGTCAGACCTGTCAGAACAGGGAAGAAGCCTCTTGGTATTGGAAGAGGGACTGCCCTCATTCCCAGAGAGGCATGAGGTCATCCTTCACTGTGGTGGCCAGGGAGGAAAGCCCGGCTCCCTCGTGCAAGGCTCCCACATGAGTACCACGATTAATTCATAGGAGCCTTGGATGACTCTAGATGTAGCAGGCAAACAAATTCTATTTCTTTGTGATACCGAGGTGACTTATTCAGCTCTAGTTTCTTATTGGGGTGAGTTTTCATCCTGTTCTAACATTGTTGTACGTCTTAAGGTAGTTAATCTGACAACTTTCTTTACCGACACTCTGAACTGCTGGTTGGGTTTCCTTTTCCAAGCTGCCTTTATGGTGATGTGGGAGTGTCCCACACCAGTAAGTGGAAGAGAGACATTCTTCCTGCTCAGGGCCATTCTGTCATTCAAACCTCTGGCAACCATGTCCGAGTTGCTAGAGACTCAGGCAGCCTGACCTCATGGGGCCTGATAGCTTTGCCAGGAGTTGCTCCCCAAGCATGGTATCATGGCACCCCACAGAGGTTATCAAGCCCACTCCAGTAGTCATTCACCTGAAGGACCCTAATCTATATCCTCACAGAAGACAGTGCTTCCTTAAGAAAGAAACCAGACTGGGGTTAAAGCCCATTATTGATAAGTTTTTGGCTATAGGGTTACTGGTGCCATGCCAGACCCTATGTAATATACCCATTTTACCAATAGTCAAGCTGTCAGGAGATTATCACCTAGTACAAGATATTGGAGCCATCAGTGAGGCAGTGGTACGTATTCACCCATTAGTATCAGGTCCACATACCCTTTTAGCACAGATCTCAGGAGACTAACTGGTTCTCCATCACAAGAATGTTTTCTTTTCTATCCCTGTGGACCCTGGCTCCCAATATTTGTTTGCATTTAAATGGGAGAATCCCCAAACAGGATGTTGCCAACAATATACTTGGACAGTCTGGCCTCAGGGCTTTAGAGATAGCCCTCATTTGTTTACAGAGACTTTAGCTTAAGACTCGAGAGACGTAAAATTCAGAAGGGGAAATTTATTACAATGTGTAGATGACTTCCTCATTTGTAGCCTCACAGAGGAGTTATCTGATAAAAACACTATTTAGACTCTCAATTTTCTAGCAAAAAGGGGTTACAAGGTGTCCCAACCTAAGGCCAAGAATTCTCAACAAAAGGTGACATATCTGGGATACATTTTAACTCCAGAACAAAGATGACTGTCCTCAAGGAGAACAGAGACAGGGAGTAGCCACGGAAGTGCTAATTCAGCATCTGGGCCAAGAAAACTGACCAGTTGCCTACTTTTCCCAGTGACTGGATGGAATATCACAGGGCTGGCTTATCTGTCTGCAAGCAATAGCTGCTACAGCACTTAGTCCAGGAAGATTCAAGATAATCTTAGGACAAAAGCTCTTAGTTCTAACTTCGCATCAAGTTAAGTGCCAGGCATGGTGGTGTGTGCCTGTAATCCCAGCACTTGGGAGGCTGAGGGAGGAGGATCACTGTGAGTTCAAGGCCAGATTCGGCTACATAGTAAGTTCAAGGACAGCCTGAACATCATAGCAAGACTCTGTCTCAAAAAAATAAAAAAATAAATAAATAAAAATAAAAAGTTGGGGGCTGGGGATTTAGCTCAGTGATTAGAGTGCTTGCCTTGCAAGCACAAGGGCCTGAGTTCGATCCCCGGCACCACAAAAAAAAAAAAAAAAAGTTAAGGCTCTGCTAGAACTCAAGGGACATTTGTGGATGACTGGAGAAAGACTCACTAAATATAAGGCCATTCTTTTTGAAAATTCAGATGTTTCTCTTCAGTCTTGCACTGTTCTAAACACAGCCACCTTCCTCCCAACCAACCAACAGGTAAAACATGAATGTGAACAGACCATTGCCCAAAATTATGCCAGCCACTCCAATCTGAGAGAGCAACCATTAACAGGGTCAGCTAGCACACAGTTCACCCATAGCAGCAAGGATGGCAGTGGGAGGGCAGGCTATGCCACAGTCAGCTTCACCTAGGCCACTGAAGCAAGAGAACTCCCCCTGCCTGGGACTTCTGTCCAAAAGGCAGAATTTATTGCCCTCACCTGGGCTCTCTAACTTGCTCAGGGCAAGAGGGTCAAGAGACGTACTGACTCCAAATATGCCTTTCTGATCTAACATGCACATGGGACCATCTGGAGAGAAAGAGGACTTTGGACTAGTTGCCAGGCTTCAGTAAAACATGGACCAGGGGAGCTGGGGATTTAGCTCAGTGGTTAGACTGCTTGCCTTGCAAGCACAAGGCCCTGAAATCAATCCCCAACATAAAAAAAAAAAACAAACAAAAAATCCAAAACATGGACCAGAGATCCTCAGCCTTCTCTAGGCAGTAAATCTGCAAGTGAGCCAATGGTTGACCATTGCTAACCCTAAGGGACCCTGTCACCCAGGGAAATTCTAAGACAGATTCCATTGCTAAGCAGCCTGCTCTTCAATATAATTTGCCTCATCAGTAGCTCTACCCATGATCCTATTCCAAGATTTTGACTTAGAATCAGGATACTCTATGGAAGAGCTTTAAATGATTCATAATGAGGGAGGAATTCTAAAGGGCCAGCAGTAGTATGTAGGATCCTAACTGTTCTTGGCATGATGAGTGCAGTGGAAAGTCATTAAGTCCCTACGTGATTCCTTCCACCTAGGGCAAGATGCCACTACTGCCATGTCACATAGGCTCTTTATAGGGCCTGGAGTCTATAATGTTGTAACCTAGGTCTGTAAGGCGTGCCCTGTCTGTGCCCTCCATAACACACAAACTCATCCTTCCCCATTGCCTGAACCAATACAAAGGAGTGGGTCTTCCCCTGGAGAAGAATGACAAATAGATGTCACCCACATGCCTACAGTAAGGGGTACACACAACTCTTGGTATGCATTGATACCTTTACTGGATGGATAGAGGCCTTCCCCTCCAGGTCTGAATGGAGTCTGGAGGTGAGAAAAGTCCTTAAAAAGGTATTTCCTACATTTGGACTAACTAGGTTTATCTAGACTGATAATGGACCTTCTTTCACATCCCAAATCACACAGGGAATCACCAAAGCACTGCACATTAAATATAATCTCCACACTGTGCGGAGACCCCAGTCATCAGGAAAGGTTGAGAGAGCCGATTAAACTCTCAAATGGACCTTAGCCAAACTGTGTCAAGAAACCCACAATTAGTGGCTAGATCTCCTTCCAGTTCCCTTCATGAGAATTCAGGCAGCCCCTAGTCCAAATTTAATCTCAGTCCATTTGAGACACTTTATGAGAGGCCCTTTTTGACATATGATCTACTCATTGACACTGAAACCTCCCAACTCCTTTAATACGTGACCCATCTAGGAACTTTCCAACAGGCCCTCTAGGAGTATGAAGTAAGATTCTTTCACTCCCAGAGACTAACAATAATTGTCAGCCAAAAGTCCACCCTGGTGACCCAGGAGCAGCTCACACCCAGATGGAAAGGCCCTTACATAACTCTATTAACCACTCCTCCTGTCATTAAGGTACAGGAAATAGATAGTTGGATTCACTCCTCCAGGGTAAAGCCCAAGCTGCCTGAGACATCAGAGGACGAAAAAGAGGAACTATGATCAAGTTTCTTTTCAGAAAAGAAAACACCAATTGCTCTGTTGAACCAGATAAGTAAAATGGTTTGTTCCCTCTAAGTAAATTGTGTGACTAATCTTGCTACTGTCTTGTTTACTACACTTAAGGTTCATCTTTCAAGTTACAATATGACATCTTTTGATTTTTTTCTGTTTCTTTTGGGATCATCCTAGATTATTCAAAGACTGCCTCTAATAAAGATAACAGTGACTACTGACATGAGACCTTAAAGCTAATCACATTTTTCTCCTATCATCAACAACTGCCTAAGAACTTGACGGATAGACAAACTTGCCCAGAGTATTGCTGTCTTCAAGACCAGATAGACTCACTAGCAGCAGTGACTGTACAATGTTGTAGGGCACTAGATCTCCTAACAACTGAAACAAAGGGGCTGCGTTTGTCCCTAAATGAAGAGTGTAGTTCCTATGTCGATATGTTTAAAATAGTGAAAATGCAGCCCAAAAATCTGCTGCCTGTGCTTCCAAGATTTGCAAAGAACAATCTGAATCATGGATGTCCTGGCCAAATATCTGGAGTTAGGAGGTCTTTGTTACTGTCCTGGACATTGCGTTTATTAATGCTTCTCAAAACCTTACTACAGCAAGTCCCCAACCTACGAATGAGTTCCATTCCAGGGGAACGTTTGTAGTATGGATTCATTTGTAAGTCTGACAAAGTGCATCTTATATACCTTTGACACAAATATTCAGTGAATATTGATTGCTCTGTGCTTCCTAACAGTCCCCTTCACATCGCTACTGCTTTTCCTCTTGCTTCCAGACATCCTGGGCTCTGACTGAGCACTGTACTACTGTACCCTATCGCACCGTACAGTAAGCACACAGTAGCACATTGTGACAATCTCCAGCAGGCATGTGAGCCACTTCCGTGATTTGTTCACATCTATGAATGTTCTTAATGAGAGGTCTGCTCATATCTGTGAAAGTTCACAACTTGAATGTTTGTAAGTCGGGGACTTATTGTATTTAGATTTTACACACTTAATCTCATAGTTAAATTTCTTTCTCCTTGTTTGACAGTCATCAAACTACTGGTGATGAGCCAGACATGGTGGTGCATGCCTGTAATCCCAGCACTTCAGAGGCTGAGACAGGAGGATTGCCAAGAGTTTGAGGCCAACCTGGGCTACATAGAGAGTTCAAGCCTGGCATGGACTACATAAGGAGACCCTGACTCAAAAAACAAAACAGGGGTTGGAGATTTAGCTCAAGTGGTACAGCACTTGCCTAGCAAGCACAAGGCCCTGAATTCAATCCCCATCACCTCCCCAAAACAAACAAATAAAACTCCCAAAACCAACCAACCGAACAAACAAAACAATTACTCGTGATGACCATAGCTCAAGATCAGAAGCTGCTTCCACATCCACGGTTCACCAAGAAACCATTAGAGGCAGAGTTCAGCTCCCTTGTATTCATAGATCGGTCAGGGCAAGAGTTCCTCGATCTCCAAGTAGGTAGCACTCTGTCAGTCATTCCCGTCAGTCACACCTGGAGATTCAGTGGGAGGCACTTAAAGCAGAGCTGTCTGGCCTTTAAATTCTGAAAGCCTGAGATATTGGACCTCCCTTTTTATCCCTGTTGCTGTTGCTTTTCTCTCACCCCAGCACTTTTCTTGGTCTGTGTGATACCTTTGTTGGCACGGCCTGGGCCTGAGCACAGCTTCCTGCGATCTTCAATAAACATAGGTGCTTATTACTCACTACTGGGTGTATGCCTGGCAATTCTTTCCTCCTTATAGATGAGAACCCAGGCAATTATTAGCCCATTCAACTGTAACACCTTTAGAATGCAAGTATGGCTAGACGTATTCATCCTGACATCTGGGCTGAAGTTGGATCTGCAGGTTTCCCCTGTGTCAGGAAGGAGCTGAATAAGGGGAGGATCATGTGACGATAAACATGGCTCCCTTTGTCGTTGCCCCTGGGGCACAGGCACAGTGGATCTGACCTGGTAAGTTTGCCTTCGGTAGCACACAGGCCAGACTGATAGCAACCTTGTTCTGGCACACCCAGTGTGCACTGACCCCGCGGTCCACGGTAACCACCCTCCAACTCCACAGACTGCGGAGACTCTGCCCTTGAGGCGCCAGGCTGAGCAGGAACCTTCACCAGCCAGGACCCTGCTCCTTAGGGACTGTCTGACCACAGCTGCTGCGCACCCAGAGTGGCTCTAGGCCCAGGATGGTGGCATGCAGGGGGCCGGCAGATGAATGACTCGGGTCCTGTTCCTGGGCTCGCCATGGAGCACTCGTGGGAGCCCTGCACCCTTCAGGACCCAGGGCCCCTCCTTCCTTCTCCTGGGGTCTGGCAGTTTCTGACCTTTACAAGTCTGCAGTTTATGTCACTGTGGGCCCCAGCAGCTGCAGGAAGGGCAGGGTGGCTCTGGAGTGCCACTCGCTGGCGGACCAGAGCAAGGGCCTGGAGTTCCCAACGCCTTGCTGCTCTTTGACCCCCGCCCTCCCTGAGATTCTCGGTCCTCCTCCGCTTCCCTCCTTCCTGCTTGCCTCTCCCTCCTCATTGCCCTCCGCGCTCTGGCCGTGAGTGCCGGTTTTCCCAGCTCCTTGCCCAGACTGGTCCTTCCATGCTGTCACCAAGCCCTGCTTCCTGCACATCTCCCACCTCGGACAGGGAGAACCCAAGCAAGAAAGTCCAGTGGGCTTCGGAGGGGAGGAGGAGGACATCATCCACAGACTCAGAGTCCAAGTCCCCCACAGACCTCTGCAGGGTGGCCAGGTCGCGGAGACCCAGCCGGCTGACAGTGAAGTACGACCGGGGGCAGCTGCAGCGCTGGCTGGAGATGGAGCAGTGGGTGGATGCGCAGGTTCAGGAGCTCTTCCAGGTGGGTAGCACAGAGATGGCCCTGGACCTGGGCTAGGGTCTGGAGAGCCTGCGGGTTGAGCTCCAGAGGAGCTGCAGGACAGCCTGAGGAGGGAAGGCTTTGGGGCAGGTGGGAGGGAGGAGGCCTTGGTTGTGCCTCTATCTTTGTGATCTGGGGAAGACCTTTTAACATCCTTGAGACTCCGTTGCCTTATCTATAAAATGGGGGTATTGATGCTTTTTATATCTTTTTGGTAGAATTTTTGGGGGGTCTGATGCTTGAACCCAGGGTCTTCACACTGAGTTATGTCCCCAGCCCTTTTTTATTTTTTATTTTAAGACGGGGTCTTGCTAAGTTGCTAAATTCCCAAGTCTGGGCTCAAACTTGCAATCTTCCTGCTTCAGCCACCCAGGGTCCTGGGATTACAGATGCGTGCCACCATGCCTGGCTTGATAAGATTTTTTTGAGGCTCAAATGACACAATCAGAGGGAAAATGCTTGACCAACTCGTTTGCCTTATTTTATGCCTTAATTTATTTACTCTTATCTTCAACACACAGATCTATCTAGAATTACATTGTCCAACACTATAACTATCAGCTATGTGTAGCTACTAACATTTTTTTTTTTTGACAGGGTCTCTCTGTGTAGTTCAGACCCACCTTGAACTCATTATGTAGCCCAGGCTGGCCTCAAACTCATGGCATTCCTCCTACCTCAGCCTCCTGAGTGCTGGGATCACAGGTGTGAGCCACCATGCGTGGTTGCTACTAACTTTAAATAAATTAAAGTTAAATAACAGTCACACTAGCCATATTCAAGTGCTAACTAGCCCCATGTGCCGTGTTGTCAGTACAGATGTAGACGTCTCCACTCTTTCAGAAGGGATAGCACAGGGCTAGAAAGCAAGAGTAACCAGGGGCAAATGCTAATGACATGATTTCACCTTGCTTCGACCCTGGTTCTCCAACCCCACTCACTGCCACCCACCGCATGGAGAGCTGGGTCTTGCCCACTGGTCTCTGGAAGTGCCACATTCTTACTTAGATATCTCCAAATGCAGACCCTAGAGTAGTAACAACTCCTTCAACAAGAATAGCATTTTGGGCACTTAGCTATGTGCTAGGCACGATGCCAATCACTGACATTTGTTATTTCATTTAATCTTCCCCACAACTCTATTGCGTAGGTGCTGCTTTACAGCTAGAGACTGGAGGCTTAGAAATGCTGGGTAATTTGCCCAAAGTCACTTGCTAGGAAGATGCAGGCCCTGGAGCTGCAGCCAGTGGATATCCACACTTGAAATACTTAGAAAAAATCCTGGGGCTGGGGATTTAGCTCAGTGGTCAGAGTGCGCGCCTTGCAAGCACAAGGCCCTGAGTTTGATTCCCGGCACCAAAAAAAAAAAGAAAAAAAAAAGAAATACTTAGAAAAAATCCTGATGCCCAGCTCCACCCCAACTGAATTGAAATCTACTGAAGCCCGGCCCAGCCCTGGGCAGGTTTTACAAACTCCCCAGTTGGTTCTAATGTGTGCCTGGGCTGAAGCCCAAGGCCCTGGAGTCCTGCCTGTCCACAGATGAGGTGCTTGTTTCTCCTCTTAGCTCTGGCCCTCTCTTTTCTTTATGGGCAGCACGGTCCTGTTATCTTGTGGGTAAGGGCGGTCAGTGGTCCTCTGGTCAGTGTGGGGGGCGATGGATGGGTCCAGCCCCTCTTGCACTCACTGGATCATGTGCCCCTCTGTATAGGCTTTGGCCTTGTGACCTGCAGCATCCTAATCCCACTTGTGGAGGAAGGGACAGGCCCTGCCTCTAGGAGCTGGGAAGGCAAACTTTCTTGGCCCCCATCTGCTCTGACTTTGTAGGACACTTCACTGCCCTTCTCTACCTCCAGGACCTCCCTGGCTCAATTTCTTTTTTATTTTATTTTGATAACTTTTTATTGAAAACTGCACTGAACACTAAATGTCCACCTTGATAATAAACAGTGATGCTAACTCATACTAGAACAAAACATACAGTGCTTCTGATGGCCATTATTTTTCTTTTCTTTCTTTCTTTTTTTTGTTTTTGTTTTTGCTTTTTTTTTTTTCTTTTGGTGCCAGGGATCAAACTCAGGGCCTTGTGCTTGCAAGGCACGCACTCTAACCACAGAGCCAAATCACCTGTCTCAGCCATTATTTTTCTATTTGAGACAGTTTAAAGTTTTTCTTTTGTTGCAAAAACAGAAATGTACCTATATAAAGGCTCAGAATAGTCCACCTTTTCAGACAAAAAGACAGTGATTCACAAAAGATTGAGTACTATAGAACACTTGACTACTTGATATGAATCTAATAGGATTAAAATCAATCACATCTAATAACACATCTGAAGTAGTCATGTATGAAATAGCATATGAAGAAAATAATTTTTGTTTTGTTTTCTTTTTTGAGACAGAGTCTTGCTATGTGGTCCAGACTGGCCTAAACTCACTATGCAGCCCAGGCTGGCCTCAAACTCATGGTGATCCTCCTGCCTCAGCCTCCCGAGTGCTGGGATTATAGGCGTGCACCACCACACCTGGCAGAAAAGAATTTAGCAATGTGTACAGCACCAAATAAAAAAAAAAAGAATTTATCAATGTCTAAAAAAGTAGGTTTATTCATAAACAATCTAACAAGTTACTATAAAAAGTGTTTCTTGAGACATAAGGAAATCTAACATTATTATTTGTTTTGTTTTGTTTCTTTGAGACTGTGTCTCATTATGCAATTCAGGCTGCCCTTGAACTATGTAGCCCAAGCAGGCCTTGAACTTGCAGCGATCCTCCTGCCTCAGTCTCCCAGGTGCTGGTTTTACAGGGATGCACCACCATGCCCGGCTCACATTATTCTTTTTGAACCCTTACAGTTCAAGACTTCCCATTCAGTAAAACAGCTAAAGATCTGAAACCAAGAAAATATATTTGAGTACAAATAGCATGTGAAACTTAATACTCTTTTCTCTTTTCTTTTCTTCCTTTGTTTCTTTCTCTTTCTTTCTTTGTTTCTTTCTCTTTCTTCCTTTCATTTTTTTCTTTTGCATCATCAGAGGGTATTACTGAACTAACAACCAACTTGCCCTCTTAGCTGGCAGTTCAGATGTGAGAGAGACACTTCTCTGTACAAGAACGTGTACTGTCTTTAATCCTGTGTGTGCAGATGTCTAACACAGGCCAGCAGTTTTCTCCCAATTTTGTAGTAATTTAATCTTCCTATTAGCAAAAAGAGTTAACACCCTGGCTCAGTTTCTGTTTCAGCCCATTCGTTGTGCACCTGCATGGAGCCTCATATTTCAGACCCTTTAGGGCACAGCCTGCCAGGCTGCAGAGGAAGATAGTGGCCAACAAACCTTGATTTGCAAGATGAAAGTGGAGGAGCGGGAAGCTTTACAGTAAAGAGCCCATAACATTGGAAAACAGGCTGTGTGGGAGGACCACTCCCAGGCAATGACTGGAATAAAATGCCTGGCCTGTGGTTGTCATGGTGATTGTCCAAAGGTGCCAGGCCGCAGTTCCTCTCTCAATGTCTGGTCTTTTCAGCAGGAAGCAGCTAAGTGCTGGGAAAGCCCCAGGTGGCTGGACATCTTGGGCAAAGGTCAAGGCAGCACAGCGTCCAGCCTTACCCTTAACCTGATATAGTCCTGTCTCTACAGAGCCCCATGCCACCCACCGGGGCTCTGCCCCACGTGCTCGCCTTGGGTGGCCTCACTGGGAATGGTTATAGGGATCTTTGGAGGAACCAAGTCTGGGGATGCAAGCAGATCTGGGGCCCTGCCTCTCCTGTTGTCCAGAGGTAGAGTGTGGACTTGGCTTCTAGGCAGGGACTTAAACACATGTGCATTTCTCCTGTGTCAAGGAGACCCTTGCTCAACAACACACCCCATTTAGTTATCATCTCTTATTTCTTCTCTCATCAGAGCCAGACACCTTAAAGGATTTGTCCACTCTCACAGCCTTTACTCACTGTTTCTCTTCCCGTCATCACCCAGTCCCCTGAAGTCTGTGTTCTGATCTCTCACTCTACTGAGAGCTCTGGTAGAGGCCACCAGTCCTTGCCTCAGGGCTGACTACAGTGCACAGATCAGCAGGAGCCCCAGGGCACCCCAGGGCTAGGGCTCTGAGACATCCCTTTCCTGTAGCTTCCATGACAGTCTTTTCCTGATGGAGGCGGGCATTTTGACACACCCCCTTTGATGTGGTGACAATTTTTACTAATCTATTATACTTCTAACCGTAAAAAAATAATGTCAATGAAAAAAATTATTGTCAGTGCATGTGTGGAACAAACATTTGCTACCTCATTTACTGGTCTCCATGGTGGAGCGATTAGAAGTAAAAGTCCTAGATATGGAGTAGAGGTCAGAAAGGTGGTCAAATCAGGCGGCATCTGGCAGGAAATACCAAATGTAATATAGGGTCACAAGTTCACCCCACCTGTCCATCCCAGCAGTGGTGGTTTTATACTCCAAGCACTGAGCTGCATCTCCAGCTCCCTTTAAAAAAAAATCTTGGGCCAGGGATTTAGCTCAGTGGTTAGAGTGCTTGCCTTGCAAGCATGAGGCCCTGAGTTTGATACCCGGCACCACACATACACACACGAAAAATCTTTTTAAAAAATTTTGAGACAGGGTCATTTTTTTTTTTTCCAGAGAGGCTTGTTAAGTCTCTGAGTTGTGGGGTTGGGCTCGAACTTTTTATCTTCCTGCCTCAGCCTCCCAGAGCTCTGGGATTACAGGTGTGCACCACCATGCCTGGCTAGGACTCATACTTTTTTAGAGGCAAAGTCCTAATTTTTATCATGTCTCAATTATTATTCTTCCTTCCTTCTGAGATTACAATACATGTATTTTTTGTCACTTCACAACTGTTCCACAGGTCACCAAAGTTCTTTTCAATTCTGTTCTCTTCCCACCCTCCCCCCCACCATATTTCCCCCTCTCCTCTTTTTATCTGCAGTATTAAATAAGCTGTTAGTTCCATCCAGCAGAGTTTTCATTTCAAATGTATTGTTCACATCCAGATATGCCATTTGTCTCTTATGCTTTCCATTTTTCCTGATATTGTGCTCATATTTTTCTTATCTGCTATTTCTATCACTTCTGTCATCTCTGGGTCTGCGTCTACTGGCTGATTTTTCTCCTGGTTAAAGGTCTCCTGCTTCTTGGCATAACTAATAATTTACATTTATTTTTTTTTATTTATTTAGGGTAGTTCTGGGGATTGAACCCAGGCCCTTGTGCTCTGGATTGGCAAGTGTTCTACACTGAGCTACACCCCGAGCCTAACTAGTGACATTTGAGTGGCTATTAGATATTGTGAATTTTATGTTGAATAACAGGATTTCAAAAGAATCTTTTTTGGGGCGGGGGGTGCTGGGGATCAAACTCAGGGCCTTGAGCTTGCCAGGCAAGCGCTGTTCCACTTGAGCTAAATCCCCAACTCCAAAATAGTCTTTCTTTAAGAGGTGTTGGGCTTTTTTCTAGTAGGTGGTAAAGTTATTTGTGGTTGAGTGTGATCCATCTGAGGCTTGTTTATAAGCTCTGTCAGGGTTAGTCTAAAGTAGCCTTTAGTCTAGGGAGTAATTTACTCCCCTTAAGCATGATCCCTGTGCTGAGTTCCTGCGTGGTCAACAGCAACTGTCCACTCTGGTTTTAACTTGCCTTCCAGTCCTGCGTGCCCTCTGGGAACATTGTAGACTCTGAGGCGCTGCTTTCAGTGCCTCATATTACTTGGTCTTGGAAAGTTTTACTCTGTGAATGTACTTCTTCGTGCTCAGAAGGACTCAAGAGAAACTGTACAGATTTCTGGAGGGCTCTTTCTACATTACTTCTTCGCTCTTCTCTAGAAATTTGCCTGGCAACTTCTAGCCACCTCACCCTGCCTCAACCCTGATCTCTGTCACAGCAGTTTAGCAAACCCACTGTCCTCTGCTTGGAATCTCCCTCTGCTCTGTGGTCTGGAATCGCCTCCAGGAAGAAATCTAGGGCAGTTATAGAACGTCTGTTTCCCTTTTCTCTGCATCACAGTCCTAAGCTAACTGTTGTCCAATGTCTGAAAATATGGTTCATTGAACTCACGGCTGGGGATCGAACTCATGGCCTTGCACTTGCTAGGCAAGTGCTCTACCACTGAGCTAATAAATCCCCAGCCTCTTGGTGTTCATATTTTTGCATAGTTTTCCAGTTACTTAGGTTGTAAGAGTAAATCTAGTCTTTGTCATTCTATCTTGACTGTAAGCATATAGCATGTATTTGGTTTATTTTAGCCTTCGGATCTCAGATTACATGTCACCTCCTCCGGGAAGCCTTCCTGAACCCCAGGCTTGGTTAGGCTGTCTTCCCCCAATCCCCCATTAGGGGCTCCTCACTGAGCACTTAACTGTCATTTCACTCATCTACATCCTGCAGGAGACTATAAACTTTAAGGGCAGGATTATGTCTGTCTATCCTGCTGTTGTGGTCCCAGCTTGGTACAGAGTGTGCACTCAATATATAGGCATAAAATGAACAAATGAACCCTGAATAAGATGAACTGGAGATCCAAGAAACAAAAGGAGAAAGTCTAGAGCTTAGGGAGAAAGTGCTAATTTAAGCACTATTTATTTTTGAAAGGGTATGGAAGGACCAGAAGTGTTAACAGTGGTTACCTCTTGGCAGTGAAGAGTGAGAAGGTAGGTGAGGTTTCTTTTTCTTTTTGCTCTCTTTTCTTCCATCTGTTTATTTATTGAAATGGATGAAATTGACTTTATTCAATTGTAACTGACATAGAATAAAATGTGCCCCTTTGAAGTGTACATTTAGATGCTTTTTGCCATATGTAACTTCTACCCTAACAAAATAAGGAACATTTCTATCACCCAAAAATTTCCCCAAAGAGTGCTTGGGGGATATAATTTGTTAAATTATGTCATTTAAAAAATGGTATAATTTGAATACTTACAAATCTGTTTGCATTATGACTCACCGACTGTCAGTGACTGCTCTTTGAAGGCAGGGTTTTTCTTTTGTTCACTGAAGTTCTGAAGTTCACAGTGCCAGTTAAACAGTAGCTACTGATAACATACTTGTTGAACACATAGATTCCAAAGGATTAAATAAGCAAATGAGAAAGGTGAAGTTTTCAAACCACTAAAAAAATGTAGCTGGGTGTAGGGACACAAGCCTTAATCCCAGCACTGGTAGGCTGAGGCAGGAGGATTATGAATTCACACCTAGCCTGGGCAATTTAGCGATTTAGTGAGATCCTGCCCCAAAATAAAAACCTGGGGGTTGTAGTGCTTGCCTGTAATTCCAGCATTTGAGAGGCTGAGGCAGGAGGATTGCCATGAATTTGAGGACAGCTTGGGTTCCATATTGAGTTCAAGGCTAACCTGAACTGCATAATGAAATAGTGTCTCAAAGAAATCAATCAGTCAATCAATCAATCAATCAATCAATCAATCAGTGGTCTAGGGTTGTAGCTCAGTGCAAAGGCCCTGGATTCAATCTCTAGTACCAGTAAATAAATAAATAAATACATAAATAAAAGCAATTAGAAAGTATTTATCCAAGTCAGTTTGGGAAGAACTTGGTAAGCATTAAGAAAGAAAGAAGAAAGGAGCAACCTATGCTGGAAAATACCATTAGGTTCAGCTATATAAACCAATATATTTAATTTCCCAACTGCTCCCACTCCATCCCACAAACACAAAAGATACTTATTTCTATCATATGTGGAATGGTAGGGTTAATCTAAATTTAATAATTTAAAAAGAGACTGTAATTAGTAAGAAATAACAGAAGAAGCCAATATATAAAATGGATAAGAGGGGCTGGGGATTTAGCTCAGTGATTAGAGTGCTTGCCTTGCAAGCACAAGGGCCTGAGTTCGATCCCCGGCACCACAAAAAAAAAAAAAAAAAAATGGATAAGATAGGTAAGATAGCAGTCCTTATATTTTTATTTCTTTATTTCTTTTTTTGCAGTGGAGAGGTGCTGGGGATTGAACTCAGGGCCTTGTGTTTGCTAGGGAAGTGCTCTACCACTGACCTAAATCCCCAACCCCTATTTTTGTTTATTTTAGACAGGGTCTCACTATGTAGTTCAAACTGAGCTCCAACTCTTGGTAATCTTCCTGCCTCAGCCTCCTAAATGCAGGGATTAGAGGTGTGCACCACCACATCTGATTGTGATCATTCTTGAAGGATGATCTAGTGACCATTGGGGGTTCCCAAGACCCTTTCAGGGATTCCATGATTATTTCCATTTTTTTTTTTTTGGTGATGGGGATCAAACTCAGGGCCTTTAGTTCTAACCACTGAGCTAAATCCCAAACCCTGAGCTAAATCCCCAACCCTGAGCTAAATCCCCAGCCCGATCATTTTCATAATAGTACTAAAGGGTTTTTTTGTTGTTTTGTTGTGGGTTTTTTGTTTTTTTTTTTTCTTG
>PVJO010003634.1:54437-94577 GCA_004026905.1 Hystrix cristata | reverse complement strand
ACTGCTGGTGTACGCTCTCGTACCTGGCCAATGCACAGGCTCTTGTGTGGACATGTGTGGATTTATGGTGAGAGTATGTTTGGTTCTGTAAGGAACTGCCAAGCTGTCTTCCACAGTGGCTACTGCATTCCCACCAGCAAGACCGAGAATTCTGACACTCCACGCCCTTGCCTGCATTGGTATTGTCAAGGTTTTGTGTTTCTTGCTCTTCTGGTGGGTGCACAGTGGCATCTCATTATTGTCTTAGTGTGCTGCTTGCTAACGGCATTTTTCCATATGCATTTTTGCCATCTGTGTGTCTTCTTTGGAGAGACATCCAGCTCTTTTGCATATTTTAACAACTGCAGCTGATGTGGTGGCGCACGCCTATAATTCCAGTACCTGGGTGGGTGAGGCAGGAGGATCATGAGTTCAAGGCCAGCCTAGACTACATAGTGAGATGCTGACTCAAAAATTAAAAGCAAACCAAACCAAAGCAACAACAACAACAACAATAAAAATTGCGTTGTTATCTTCTTTTTTGGTTTTTTGTTCTATTGAGACAGGGTCTCACTATATTGTTCAGGCTGGCCTTGAATTCACTTTGTAGCCCAGGCTGGCCTTGAACTTGCAGTGATCCTCCTGCCTCAGCCTTCTGGGTACTGGGATTACAGGTGTATAGTTGTATTGTTTAGTTTTTTGCAGCGATTATAACTTTTAAACAGTTTAAAATAGGACTCACGTGCCATACAATTCACCCACTAACAGTGTATAAGTCAATGGTTTTCATTGTTTTACAGGACAGTGCAAGCATTAGAACAGTCTAATTTTAGAACATTTTATTCCCACAAAAAGAAATACCAGCCAGGTATGGTGGTACACACCTCTAATTCTAGGACTCAGGATGCTGAGGAAGGAGGATCACCTGGAGTTCAAGGCCAGCCTGGGCTACATAGTGAGTTCGAGACTAGCCTGAACTAGTGAGACTTTGTCTCAGAAAAGCAAAACAGCTAGGTGTACTGGTACACACCTGTCATCCCAGCCTTCAAGAGGCTGAGGCAGGAGGATTCCTGAGAGTTCAAACCAGCCTGGGCTTCATAGTGAGTTCAAGGCTGACTGAACTACATAGCAAGACCCTGTCTCAAAAAAGGGGGTGGGGTGGGGATATACCTCTGTGGCAGAGTGCTCCTGGGTTCAAACAAACAACAATAACCACCCTTCCCCCATCGTACACATTAGCAGTCACACCCATTTCCCAGTGCTGCCATTTCCAGACCTAGGTGCACACTACTGTACTTCAGTCTCTATAGATTTGCTGATTCTGGATATTTTATATACATTAACTACTTAACAATATGTGGCCTTCTTGAATCTGTACTTCATTCCTATTTACTGCTAAATAATACTGCACAGATACACAATATTTTATCCATTTCATCATTTGCCGGACATTTTGGTTGTTTTTACTTTTTGCCTGGTTTGAATAATGCTGCTATCAACATTGACAAGCAAGTTTTTGTGCAGACTTTTTCATGTCAGTTGGGAGCAGACCTAAGTGTGGCATTGTTGGCTCAGATGATAACTCTATTTAACCTTTTGGTTTCCAAATCATATGCCTACAAACAATGTATGTAACTTTGACATAAAACAGACATCCTTGCCAGCCGTAGTGGCACATGTCTGTAATCCCAGCTACTTGGGAGGCTGAGGCAGGGCTATTACAAGTCGAAGGCTAGTCTGGACAATTTAGTGAGTCCCTACTTGAAAAAAAGAAAAAAAAAAAGTCTGGCTGGGGATGTAGCTCAGTGGGACAGCACCACTTGCCTATCATGTGTGAGGCCCTTGGTTCAATCCTTAGCACCGTCAGAGAGACATACATACACACGTGTGCGCGCATGCACACACAGACTAGGGTTGTACTTGACACTCTCTGGCTCAATCTCCAGTACTGCAAAAACAAGAAAAATAGACATCTTTTGGGGTTTTTTTTGTTGTTTTTTTTTCGTTTTTTTTTTTTGAGACAGGATCTCCCTATGTGGTTCAGGCTGGCCTTGAACTCACTGTGTAGCCCAGACTGGCCTCGAACTCCCAGTGATCCTCCTGCCTCAGCCTCACAAGCCTGGGGGTCACAGGTGTGCATCACCACAGCCAGCAAGAAAAATAGACACTTTTTGAAGAAGCCTAAGGTAGCATATAGGGTGTTCAGTAAGTGTTTATTGAGTGGTAAATGAATAGATGCTCCGAGTAAGGTGAGAAATGGGATTGATGGTGGGAAGTCAGCAAGGATGGGCTTGGAGATGAGGGAGTCCCCGAGAGTAACCCCCACCCCAGCACCAGCTGGTCAGGCTCTTCTGAGGCCCATGTTGGTCCCAAACAGGATCAAGAGGATGCTTCTGAGCCAGAGATTGACCTAGAGGCTCTCATGGAACTATCCACAGAGGAGCAGAAAACTCAACTGGAGGTAAGATGGGGGGAGCCCAGGGGCTGGTGGCTGGGCTCAGACCCAGGGCAACCAGGAAGCCAGGCTCTGCCTCCTTGGGTGGGGTGGGGAGAACCCATTCTGAAGAATGAATTCATGGGTGACCGGGTGGAAGTTTGTGGGAAAGTGCTGCGGCTTGGGCATCCACTCTGATCTCTTCTACCCAGGACATTCTCCAAAACTGCCCCCGCCCCACTGAGGTAAGGGATGTTCGGCTGGTCTGAGGGTAAAAGCAGGCCTGGGTGGGGGACGTTGCTAAAGAAGATGAAAAAGAGTATTTGAAAGGAAGGCTTGGCCCTGTTTCCTTCTTCCCTTTCCTGGTTCTGGGGAGGTAGGGTCAAGGGGTAGATTAGGAAGGGCAGGGTGGTGGGTGGCTATCATCCCATTCCTGAATCTCACTCCTGTTTATCCTTCAGCCTTTTATCTCTGAGCTGCTCAGTCAACTCAAAAAACTTCGGCGACTCAGCCGGCCTCAGAAATAGGCCTGGAGAGACCATCCTCGGCAGCCTCAGCACTGCCTGGCCTGTTATGACTTCCTGGATCCTGGCTGAGAGGGAAGCAGTTCCTTGGAATCCAAACAAGGACCAAGGAGGATGAAGGACACTTGTACACCTTAGTGTATGTGCAGTCATGGCTATGTCCTCTCAACGGGGCTCTCTGGGAGCCGGTCCTAGCTGTTGCCCAGTGCTTTCCTTGGCAGCCATGTGGATAAAAACACAAGTAGACCCAGCTAAATGGAGTGTGGACTGTGTCTGTGCTGAGGGACAGGGAAGGAGAGGGTGAAGAGAAACCCTGAAGATCAGCATCCTAAGTCACTAGCCTGTACCCACACCTCCTCACTCACCCATGCAAACAGGTCTTGAGAATTCCAAGGTGAACTGGCTGAGCTCTGTTTTGAAGAGATCACGATTGAGTATAGCCCAGAGGCCAAGCTCAGGGCATCTGGCTAAGATACATCATCCCAGCAGCACCAGCAATAAGGGCTCAGATAGCCAAGACCAGTGAATCCCTGGGAGAAGGCAAGAGGAAATACCTAGCTGGATCTGGGGCCATCTGAGGCTAATCCTTTCTCCCCTCCCAGTTGATGCGAAGGGCCTCAAGCTGAGGTCTCTTTCTTGAGTTGGTTCCAATTGGTTCCAGGAAGAGAATATACAGAGGCCTGGCTGAGGAGTGTACAGGATAGAGGCCAAGAGACTGGGGCTGGGTCAGAGGAAGTTACTGGGAGACAGATACTCGGTCTGAATAAGGCAGGTTGGGACAGGAATCCTGGAAGGTGAGGGTCCCCGCGAGTAAGGCAGGAAGTGGGGCATGTCTGCCAAATTGTTCCTACATGCATTGGGTACTAGAGAGGTGAGAAACTCAAGAGTCTGGTGGCTAAGCTGGGCTGCCCGGACTAGGAAGACAGTTCACTTGAATGAATATTCACGCTTAGTTCATGAGGCCACCAGGATGGGTGGAGCTGTCCCTGCTGGGAGAACCTTACAGGATAGTCCAAGCTTTTCCCTCATCCACAGGACTATGCTCATAGCCTGCTCTGCTCCTGCCACCTCTCACAGGGCCCAGGCACAGGACCCACAGGGTTCTAGAGATAAGAGATCCTAGAGGGGCTGGGGTAGTTCACCAGGAAACGTGTTTAGATGAGTAAAAACCTGGATTCAATCAGCACCACCACCACGGAAGAGATGCCAGGCTCAAAGAGTGAGCGTACTTTATTAGATCCACTGCATCCAGGGAAGGCCCTGCACCCTGAAGCCTGCTACAAGTCTCATCTGCTCATCTTCAGATTTGGTTTGGTCTTTTCTATTATGTCTCTTTCAGTCCAGGTTTCCTGGAGAAGGGCCCCTACTTGTCCTTCTCTCTGGCTCCTCCAGTCATCATCTCAAATGGAACCTTCCTTCTTCCAGGGACACCAAAGCTCAGAGTGGGCATATCCATCATCAGTAGACCCTGAGCTGCTGTCCCACCAGATGGCCTGGGGCTGGGGTGCCACCCTGCAGGCTGCCCACGGGCTGTCTTCCCAGGAGGACCACGGTTTTCTCAGTGCTCTTGGCCAGCATGTGGAGGGTGATAGGCAGATGTCTGGTGCTCTTTAAGCTCAAAGGCATCATGGCCTTCTCTGTGGTGCAAAGGGATAAAAGTCAGGACCCCAGGTGGCTCTCGAGTTCTCCCACAGAACATTCTATCTGCACTCACCGGAAGCACCGGGCACAGTAGAGGTCTCCATCACAGCCAGTGCAGCGCAGGGTGGCATCCTCGTTGCAGATGCAGCACCAGGGGAGCTCTTCTTCCTTGGTCTCAGGCCTAGAAGCCAGGTCCTGGACCTTCAGGGACTGGAAGGAATGGGAGTGGTAAGGGACCCAAAAGGAGCAGTCAGCCAGGCAGGAGGATGGCTGTGGGCAGCCTGGAGATGTGTGCTGGGGCCTTTCTCACCTCAGGATCTGCCTTCCAGGATTGGGCCCGGGACTGGGGAGCCGGCTCCACAGGAATGTTAAAGCCACTTGCCTCATCCAGGGCAGCTTCTTCAGTGAGCTGTGGACAGGGCGGAAAGGTACCATTCCCTACTCCAGGTCTAGATACCCCTCTCCCATTAGTTCTGTACTCTGCAGCCTCAGCATCTCAACTCTTCTTCCATTACCTCTTGCCTGAGGCTGCTGATTCCTAACTCAAGAGACTAGGGCGGAGGTGGTGACAGGGACAGAGGAGCTCCAACTAGATATGAGGTGTAGGGTGACTGCCTACACAGCCCCAGAGTTGGGGCTGGGTGGACAGGGGTGGGCAGGTGGTGCAGTATGAGACAGAGACAGGACACACGTGGTTGGTAGGAAAGCCAGGCCCACCTGCTGCATGACTCTCTGGATGGCTGTTTCCTCATCCTCATCCTCATCACTGTTTGGGAGGTGGTAGTCTTGGAGGGTCACTTGAATAGGGGAGAGATGGGAACAGGGGAAAGAGTGAAGATGAGAGATTTCACTTGAGTGGCAGTCCTCTTGCCTTCTAGAACTGGTTTGTTTCCCAGGGTACTTGTTCTAAAGCAGAGAAGCTTCATTAGCCATCCTGATGAGAGCTGTCTCTCCCTGACACACCCTGCAAGGATGGGCCATCACTGAAGCAGCCCTGAGGAGTGGGGGCAGGAAAAGAAGCCTCAACACCTAAAAGGCCTGAAGGTCTTCCTGGCCTCTGAGGGCCTCCACTGGTTCTTCATCCACTGCTATGCCCTAGTCCAGTGATGGTGAACCTTTTAGAAGTTTCAATGATATAAACAGCCTACTGGAGCACATGTGCTATAGGTTTGCCACCAGTGTCCTAGTCCATTCCTCGTAGCTCTGGGCACAGGGACCATTGGCCCCTGACTCTGCCTTTAGCAGGAAGGGCTTGGCCTGGGAGAGAGGGAGCCCTTGACTGATGGACGCGAGTGAGTGGCTGATCCTAGTCTTTACCTCTATTGGGGTCCTGTCCCCGCAACACAGCCAGTCTCTTGGCAAGGGCCAGGATCCGCTCCTGTCTGGTGTTCTCCTCCCGGAGCACAACTGCTGCCTCAGCCAGAAGCCTGCTCTTCTCCTCCTCCAGGGACCAGCCGGCCTGCCCCTGGGAATTAGTGCGCTGGCTCTCTGCACCCCCCTGGTTGAGGTCATTCTGGAGGGAAGCAGCAGCTAGAAAGAGTAATGCAGTCAGGAGGCAGAGGCATTTTAAGATCTCTCCCGGAAGACACTGAGCCCACTTTTCATACATCATCAGCTTTTTGCTCAGTACTAGCACTTATGGGTTGTATTACAGATAAAAATAGTATTTTCTGCACTTTTCCAAATGATGTCTTTTTCACTCATTCCCACCTGATACAAGGTAGTGTCCCGTGGTCTGAGAATCACCACCATAAAAGGTCAGAATGTGAGGAGGCCAAAGGGCAGCCAGTCTCTCTGCCTGTCAGGGCTGGAATTAGCATTTCCCAGAAGCAGCACAGAGAGAGCCTGAATGAAGCTGAAATCTTGTATATCACTAGGCAGGAAGAATTTCACAGAGTGGGTGTGGCTCTGCCATGGTCATCTGCAGCCTAAATTTCAGAACAAGAGATTTGAAACCAGACACCTTTGGATTCAAAACCCATCCCTGCTGCTTAAGAGTTGTGTGACCTTGGTCAAGTTCCTTAAGCTCACCAGGCTTTAGTTTTCTCATTTATAAATAAGGATAATAATAATACACAACTCAAGATTATTGATTTTCAATGAGGTTGTGTAAGGCAGGGTTTCTCAATCTTGGTTCTATTGATACAATGGAGTGGTATGATTCTTTTTGGAGAGAGCTGGCCTATGCACTGTAGGATGTTAGCAGCATTCCTGACTTTTGCCTACCAGGTGCCAACTCTTATCCCCTGAGTTCAGACAACTAGAAAGTCTTTAGATATTTACAAAAGTGCCCAGAGGGAATAATCATCCCTGATTGACAACAACTGCTCTGAAGCCTTCAACTAGCACTGTCCAATAAAATTTTCTATGAGGCAAACATTCCATATCATGTTCTATGTGTGCTGTCCAAGATGGTGGCCATGAGATCATGTGGGTACTGAACACCTGAAATGTGGTTGGCATCACTAAGCAACTGAACTTTATTTACTTTTTTACTTATTTTCGGTGCCGGGGCATCATTCTCGGTAGGCAAGCACTATAACCGCTGAGCTAAATCCTCAGCCAGCAAATGAACTTTACATTGAATTTAATTTTCAACAGCCTCTTCTTCGTGTCATCAGTGTCATCATCATTGCAGAAAACACTCACTGAGCACTTCCTATGACCCGAGTGCTTACTGGATTATCTCAACTCCTCTTCCACTTACCTGTGAGATAGGTTTTAACATATACACACCCATTTTACACATGAGGAAAGTGAGACTTAAGTAACTTGCCCATGGTCATACAGCTAGTATATGGTAGAACTGGGATATACTGTCTGATTCTAAAGTCCATGCATTTAACCAGTAGGCCTGCACTGGCTTCCTCTGGAGTATTCAATAAATGGTAGCACTTGTAATATTGATCACTCACTGATTCATATTCATCTCCCAAAAGAGTGGACGGAAGAGCCTCTCCCATCTGGGAAAAGAAAGCCATGTTCCTGGAGGAGCCAAGTGGAGGGGTTACCTGGGCCTCCTTGTTCCCAGCTTTCATCAATAGCCACCTCAGCTGCCAGCTGTGTTAGCAGATCTTGTGTCTGCTGAGCCCGGGTCCTGGTGTCTGGTGTCTGATGTGCCTGCCCAGAGGAGGGAACCTCAGTGGGGAATGGGGTGGTGGCGGGGAGGAAAGCCATACCATAAGGCCTTGAAGCAGTCTGGGTCAGGAGTGGATGCTAAGGACTTCTCAAAGTCCAGGGAAAGGAGACAAATTCAAGGCCCATAATCAAGTAGGTCAAGCAGCCTCCAATAGGGCTGAACATTCTCTCTTTTTGACCCAGTAAATCCTGCTGATTATCACTTGTTCCTTGGCCTGGCAGCAGGCTTAAGGCTCATGCCTGAGGCTCAGGAGGTATGGGAGGGAGGCTTTACCAACTCCTGCAAAGTATACAACCACACTTGTATTTGGGTTTCTGCTAGGTCCTTGCCCTGGGAATCTCTTCCCTCCCAAACCATAGCACTCACCGGCCGGGGGGTGTGAGAAGGTGGAGCTCTCCCCTGCAGTGCAGCAAGCCGAATCTCCATCTCCTGGGTGGAAGGGATGGGACCCCGGGGCTCATCTTTCAGTGCAGCCAGCCGTGCCTCAATCTCTGCTTGCGAGGGCACTGACTCTGCAATTGGCATGGGGATCCTTGTAAGGACCAGAGCAATCCAGTTCCAGAAGCCCCAGACTGTGTCCTTCTGGCCATCCTGCCTGCCCCCACTCACTGGGCTTATTCTCCTGGCGGAGCCGTGCTAGGCGCTCAGCGATGACTTGGTCTTGCTGGGTCAGTCCCTGGCTCTGGGAAGTGCTGGGTTTTTGCTTGGCTTCTAAGGCTGCTACACGCCTGGCAGGATATAAAATACAGGTTCTTGAAGGAGAAGGGAAGACTGAAGGCATTCACTCAGTTTTCCATCAAATCATTTCTGGATATCTAGGGAGGCCTCCAGTGGACAACTCATGTCCAACTCAGCTGACCACCCCAGGGTCTGGGTGAGCAGGCACCATCTACCAAGTGCTTTTTCTGGCAACAGGGCTGATGAGCTGTTTTCAGAGCCCAAATGGGCAGTCAAGAGCCAGAGAGGTGGGTGCTCTATTCTCCTGACTCTATACTCTCTAGAGACTAGGAGAGCCCTACCCATGGCTCCCTTGTCCTTTCTTCACACTCATTTTTCTTTCTCTCTTCAGTACTTACTTCTTATAGTTCTGAGGTGGTGACCACTTGGAGGCATTGGCAGGAGAAGATCCTCTATAGAGAAGCAATCTGGCATTAGAAGTCCTGCCATCCCACCAGTCGGGGACCCTCTTCCAAATGGTACCTGGGCTGACCTCTGAAGGACTGGCCAGGTACCCCATGCCATGCTTAGCTGACCCCTCACCCATGCCAGCCTCTCACCTGGTCAGGACCTCATGGCATTGCTTGCAGACTTTCTGTTGAGTGTTGCCAGTTCGGGGCACCACTGCACTGAAGCTAAGGCAGCCAGAACAGAAGGCCCGGCCACAATTCTTACAGCCGTACTACAAAAAAAATGAAGCAGGAGAGTCCACCTCTTATCTTCTCCTGTAGGCTCCTCCCTGCGACTTTCCAAGCACATACAGAGAGAAGATATTGAAGTTGTGACCAGTTGCTGGGAGGAGAAAGAAGAGTGAAGCCTACGGTCTAGGGAGAGACTGGAGAGAGGGTAAAGCAACTCCTTGGTTTCCAGAGTCTTATTCAAATCCCATAAAGCACTCTGAAAAATTACAATGCTTCCTACCATCTCCAATTCCCTGCCCTGAGCAAAGTCCTGTGCTTCAGGCTATGGACTCTTCAACAAAGGAGAATCTGAGAGTGCAGAGCCCATGCCTTCTCTACTCTGGTAGAACCTGGCTCAGAATGGGATGAGAACAATAGCTATTATTAAGCATTACTGTGTGCCAGGCACTAAATTTAGTATTAAACATCCATCATCTGACTTAGCCTTCACAATCTACCCACATTATCTTATTTAATCCTGATGCCCATCATTATTTTCCCCATTTTAGAGGGGGCTGGAGAAGTTACTTGATTTGCTCAAACTAAGGTCACCCTGTGAAACAACAGGGCTCGAACTTGAACCTACTCAAAAATCCAGTCTTCTAAGAGCCACCAGATTCTGCCTCCCTACATGGCATTCATTCATCTCATCTGGTTCCATCATCTTCTGGTCAGATTCTCCGGCCACAAGTGAGGTAAAGAAAGCCTTCAGTTTACCAGGAGAACCTGGCAGGTCTATGTTGACAAGAAAGCCTTTGCTTTGGTGTCCAGGGCAAGTAGAAGGGTGGTTATCAAAAAGAGACCTGGGCCAAGGCAGGCTGCAGGATGGGAGGGGTTTCAGAGCAAAGGGCACAGTGGGATAGACAGGATCACAGGGTACTAAAAACTGCGCTGGGGAGGTACAGGTTGGGGAGAAGACAAGGCTGATGCTACACTTGGGAGGTAGACGAAACAGCTTTCTGAAAATGACAGCAGCGCGCTTTACAATGTATAGGGTACTTTCACCTCCATTTCTTTGGACCCTCACGTTGGTCCAAAGAGGGAGAGCCTTAGCCTCACTTTGCAGAAATGGAAACAGCCTTAATGACTTCTTCAAAACCACCCTGCTGAAAAGAGGCCGTAAAGCCGGTCTTTGGACTGCAAGTCCCATGCTTTTCCCCTCGCTCCGCGTCCTCCCTGGCCCTCTAGCCCCAGGGGAGAAGACTCGCCTCCTTCTTGAAGAGAGTGAACTTGACAGCGCAGCCATAGCACCTGCTCTCCATCGTGCCTCCCGGCGTAGCAAGCTGCACAAGGCTGAAGTCGGGCGGGGCAGACCCCGATCCCTGGGACCCTCACCCCACCATCCCCATCTCGCCCCCTACGCCCATTCCAGTCTGGCCGCGGCCTGGGGCTGGGCACCCCAGAGCGCTGTGGCGGCGGGAGCCGGGGCTTCTGGGAGTTGTAGTTCACTTGCGGCTGCGCGCTCCCTCAGTCAGTCAGGTCGGAACCGGAAACAGGTGATTCCCAGGAGGCTAAGCGACCTGAGGCCAGCCAGGAGCCGGCCGAGCCCCGCCGCACCCACTTCGGCTCATGGGAGTTGTAGTACGAAACCAGTTAGGGCTGGAGCCATGGCGGTGACCAAGGAGCTCTTACAGCTGGACCTGTACGCTCTGCTAGGCATTGAGGAGCAGGCGGCGGACAAAGAGGTGAGAACAGTGGCAAGAAAGGCAGATCTTGAACGGCCTGGCGGCCCTTCCTAACCAGGCGCCTTGCCTGCTGCTGGCACCGCTTCTCCGGGTTTGGCTGGGTCCTGCGAGGGGAGAGTGGGGCGGCCCGACGGCCTTGGAAGGCGGTCGCTCAGACCTTTCTTGGACGGTCTTAGGGACTCACGAGGAAAGGGTCACAGAGGACTCCTCGCGCCGGGTGATTGTACTCTGTGGCCGTGTTTGAGAGAGGCGAGGGTGAGCCTGAGAGGGAAACCTGGCCTCTTCTCTGCGCCTGCGCAGCCTCAGCGTCCTAGTCCACTTCTGTCTCTGCTACGGCTAAGGCGTTTCTTTTTAGTCTCTCCTGCGGGCTGATTTAACACCGCGTAAAACCTAGAGCGGAAGAAAGATCTGATTACAAGGCTCCTCCACTACCTCTTCATCCCAGGTTTGGCACTGTGACCTATGACCCACCTGTCTCTAGCCTATTGACCCTTTTCAAGTGGCAGATGTTTAGGTGTTGTCCTTTTCGGTATGTGCTAGTTAGTGGGCCAAAAGCCACATCAGAAGGGTGTGACAAGTGTGGATCAAGGGGCTGAGGGTGACACTGATCAAATTGTACATGAGGTTTCTGTTATTTCCCTCCGGTTCATTGTGACACTTGTAACAATATAGGTAAGGGAGGCTGAAAATTTGTCGGATGAAAATGAATGCCCATCAATACCCCTGTCCTTTTGGACTGCCCCGCTCAAGGGCTGAGTTAGATTTCAAGAGGAGGCTGTGGTTGGTGCACATCTATAGTCCCAGCATTCTGGGAGGCTGAGACTGGAGTATTGCAAATTTGACCCCAGTCTGGGAAACCTAGGGACTTACTGAGACCCCGTCTCAAAATGAAAAGTGGGTTAGGGGAATGTAGCTTAGTATAAAGGCCCTGGATTCAAACCCCTGTACTACCAAAAAAAAAAAAAAAAAAAAAAAAAAAAAAAGCGCCAAAACACCTACTACAACTGTCTCGTAAGTCTTTAATATTTCAGTATTAATACTGCCGATTATATACTGGGCACTAAGAGTGTATACAGTCCATTTTGTCTGAAACATAAACTAAAAAGAAAAAAGATAAACCTTGATAACTAGGTGACACACTGAGAAAGACCTTACTGGTTACTGATTGATTATTCTCTCTCTTATCAGCCAGTTCTTTCCAGCATTTATTTCCGTTTTCGCTTTGAGGTCATTGGCTGACTTCATGGTGAGGGATACTTTTGGGTAGAAAGTAAGGGAAATCTAGGGCCTGGTAGGTGCAGGAGTCCCATTCATTGGTTTAATAATTGTTTCGTTCTCTAGGAGAACTTAGGGGAGAGGAAGGCCTCCTAAACTTTGGTTGTCTGGCCATGTAACATAGTAGTTCTTTTTTTTTTTTCCCCCTCAGATTCCACATGTAAGTGAGATCCTGCAGAATTTTTCTCTCCCTGTCTGGCTTAATTCACTTAGCATAGTGTCCTCTGGGTTCACCCATGTTGTCTCAAGTGTCAGAATTTCCTTCTTTTTAAAGCTGAATAATCTGTTCTGTGTGTGGTTGGTTCCATATCTTGGCTATTGTGAATAGTGCTGCAGTGAACGATGGGTGGGCAGATATCTTTAGGAGATGGTAGTTTTCCATCTAGGAGTTTTTTTTTTTTAAACTTTTAATTTCCTGTTTATTATCAGTGCTACAGTAGAACATTTTGTCATTTTGTAATGATTAGTGAGTGATGTGTGGACACCAACTATTTTTTCAAACACTAAGTGCCAATCTTTTATAGTGAATACTGATTTTGCCCAGACAAAAATAACCAAATATAATACAAAATCAGGAGATTGTGATAACATTGGCATAATTTACCCAAATTACAAAAATGACAGTACTTAAAATCATGCACATTATTTCAATATTTTATAAAGTGTTTTAAATTTCTACCTACTTTCCTGTTGTAAAAAGACTCCTCAGAAACTGCGTGATAACATCAAGCTACAGAATTCACCTTGGAAAAGTAGGGAGTTATTTTTTTTAATTGGTTAAAAAATACAGCAAGGGGCTGGGGATTTAGGTCAAGTGGTAGAGCATTTGCCTAGCAAGCACAAGGCCCGGAGTTTGATCCCCAGCACCAAATAAATAAATAAATAAATAAATAAATAAAAATACAGTGAGAAGTATATTGAGAAAGGTGGGGGAAAAGGAGTTTTCATTTAGATTCAACATGTCTGAAAACACATCAGTTATATACAATAAAAAGAAAATTTCAACATCAAGAATACATTATAAATAAGAGTCTTAAGTGGTGCAGGCTTGTAATCCCAGCACTCAGGAGACTGAGGCGGGAGGATTGCTGTGAGTTTGATGCCAGCCTGAACTACATGAGCCCTGTCTCAAAAAACCAAAAGAAAAGTAGAAGTCTTTTGGCAAAGTAAATAGATGAGCAGTTCTTGTATCAATTGCACCTGAGAGAGAGAGGGCTTTTCCAAAAACACTTGTTCTATCTTCTGTAAAATAGAGTTGGTGACCTTTAATGATTCATCTTTTACCAAAACAGTATAAGAGTCTATGTACTTTTTTAAAAGCTCATCAACTCTGTCATTTGGCAGTACAGGGGTTTGCCCAATTTTCAGAGTATGTTCAACATTAGCCAGCCCATCTACCATTCTTAAGTCTTCTTGGCAGTCTCCCAGCAGAATTATATTGCTGTTGTCTTCTAACTGACTGAAGTAGTCTGTATTCTTCATGTATTTATTGAATACATGAATTAGTTCTCCCTTCAGTCCTTTGAGTATCCCATTTTAATCAAAATCCATGAATTTGGGTATTGCTTTAACCAATAAAGCAATGGGCTGATAAACTCTTGCTTGGCAGATAACTTCCTCTGGAAACATCACTGATGCCAGCTGAAGTTTATCAAAGGAACTCTCATCCTTTTTTCAGCCTAAAATCAGATTCTGCCACAATTTTCTTGCATTTAGCTTTTGGTATATATACCTTGTTCAACAAGCAAACCATGCTCCAGGAACTGACTGAACACCTAATTGTGTATAATTTTTTCATATTTATTTTGGAGGCGAGGAGATAATTTGTATCGAAAAAAGGTTAAACCCTAATTATCTGGGTGTAGTGGCCCAGGCCAATAATCCAAGCACTCTAGCAGGCTGAGACAGGAGGATCGCAAATTCAAATCTGGCCTGGGCATGTAGCATTTTAGTGAGACTGTGTCTCAAAATAAAAAATAAAAAATGGGCTAGAGATTAGCTCAGTGCAAAGGCCTTGGGTTCAGTCCCCAGTGAACCCACCCCTACAAAAACCCTGACGTAGGCCCACCTCCTTGTATTACTGGTGGTTAAACAAGGTCAGAGAGGGTGTTTAGTGACAGAATTGAGTAGAACTAAAACCTTGAATGCCCTGATGCTCAACTCAGGTCCTTGTTCCTTCCATCATGTCTTTCTGGCCCTGCCCTGCACAATTCATTGACAGAATGAGCATCAATACCAAATTTAACTTTCATTCAAACCACTTCTCTGAATCCCAAAGCCATATGTTCATGTTCCCTTTTCGGTCTGTCCACTTGGATGTGTTATGGGGGTCTAAGTCTTGCTACATCCAAAATTGAACTCTTGAACTTCTGTCTCCAAACCTACTCCTTTGTTGGACTTCTGAGACCATTTCAGTAAGTGGTACCACCACACCATCCACTCAAGCTAGGAACTCCCCCTCACCCCGCCCCAGTTATGGGGATCTGATTTAGGGTCTTGCATGTGCTAGGCAAGCACATTGCCACTGAGCTACATCTCCAGCCTCATCCACTCAAGCTAGGGACCTGAGTCATTCTTGGTACTTCCCTGGTCCCCATAAGCTAACCTCCCAAATAATTCTCTCGCTCTGTCTTTTTTTTGAGACAGTGCCTCACTATGTAGTTCAGGCTGGCCTTGAACTCACTATGTGACCCATCATGGTCTTGAATTGGCAGCAATCCTCCTGCCTTAACCTCTCTAGTGCTGGGATTACAGGTGCATGCTGCCATGTCCAGCTTCCTCCCAAATAATTCTGAAACCTATTCACTGTCTTCTTTCCTTCCACCACTAGTCCAATCCACTTGTCTGTCCACTTCCAACCTATTCTAATCTATTGTGCTTCTCCAATCTTCCTCCTTGCAGGGGATGAAATGATATTGTTGTTCCCTTAAAGCCCTATTGCATTTTTGATGAAATGCTCAATAGGATTTCTTATTCTTTCTATACAGTTGTCCTTCTACCAGAAATGTTCTTCCTCCCTTACTGGGTTGCTTTATCCTTCTGAACTCAGTTTAAATGACACCCTCAGGGAGGTCTTGTCTCTCTCCCACCTCTCTCTCCCTCCCTCCTCCCTATTTTTTTTTCTTCTTTTTTTGGAGGTGCTGGGGCCTTGTGCATGCTAGGTAAGTGCTTTACCACTGAGTTACACCCCCAGCCCTTTTTACTTACTTATTTTTTTTGTTTGTTTTGAGACAATCTCCTAGGCTGACCTTGAACTTGTGATGATTCTCTTACCTCAGCCTCCCAAGTAGCTGGGATTACAGACATGTGTCACCACACTTACCTTAGTACTTTTTTAGTCTTTATTTACCTTAGTACTTGCTCAGCTTATTACTCTTCCATAGCAGCTGGTTCTCCTCCTTTCTATCCCTGATTTTTTTTTTTTTTTTTTTGTGGTGCAGGGGATCGTACTCAGGTCCTTGTGCTTGCAAGGCAAGCACTCTAATCACTAAACTAAATCCTCAGCCCCTATCCCTGATTTTTATAGTTATGTATTCAGCTGTGTGATTATTTGCCTCATGCCTTATTCCCTCCATACCTTCTACCTCTTAGGAGCAGGTCTGAGCCATTTGCTTCTAACCTAGTAACTGGCATGTAGTAGGCTTTCAATAAGGTTTGTTGAATGAATGAAAGAGCAACTACAGAGACCACTGCAACAACTTGACTTGAGAATCAAGAGACCTACAACAGTCACTTCCTATCTCAGGGCCTGATTTTCTCCAAGCATGAAATGAAGGAGTAAGGCAAACTATGGTTTCAGAGGTGAGTGGTCCATGACCTTTATTTTTAAAGGCCCAGGCATCCAGGGTGGTCTTTACATATTTAAAAAACTGTAACTAGTGAACAAACTCAATAACTACCACAACAGTAACTCAATTAAAAAATGGCCAAGAACTTGAATAGACACTTCTCTAAAGAAGATATATTAAATGTCCTTAGGTAAATGCACATCAAATCAGGATGAGATACCATTTCATGGCCAGTAGGATAGCTAGCTATTTACAAAGAAACAAAGCAGAAACAAGTATTGCCAAGGATGTGGAGAAATTGGAACCCTTTTGTGCTGCTGGTGGTTCAGCTACTGTTAAAATGGTAGGGTGATTCGTCAGAAAATTAAACAAATTATTACCTTATGATCCAGCAATTGCCATGTGATTAAACATGGAATTAATATTGTTGCCAATCAGCCTACAGTTCTTTTGGTCCATTCAGAAGGACACCATGAATAGGCAAAGTGCAGCTCTTCTAGCAGTCCTGATGTCACCAGATGACACCAGGTAATTCAGGATGCCAGCAGCTGACACAGCCAGCTCCTAGTCACTGCTGCTGCCAGCAGTCATCCGATGCCAGTTCATGCCAGATGCCATAGGTCAGCTCTACCGGTGCTGGTCTGTTCCGCCGCCTTCTGGTGTTGGCTCATTCTAGACACTGTAGGTTGACTCTACTAGGAGTTGGTCTCTGCTGCTGGTCTCTGGAGCTCTTTGGTGTTAACAGCTGTGTTTATTCTTTTTTTGGAAAGAACGGATCTCTTCACCTTACTCAGAATAAAAATCCCAAGGAGATTTACAGGACTTATAGACCCACACTACCCAGGTAATAAATTACGAGCAGGCTTACAGGAACACTGAGACAAGTCTTTATTTTAATAGGGCCTGTGGTGCAGCACAGGGGGATCAGTACACAGGAGGGAGCCCTCCCAGATTAAAGCCCAAGAAGTGGCTGGGAACTGCTGCTTGTGTAGCAGCTTGCAGGCCTGTTTCAGTGAGGGTCAAGGCTGAAAGCTTGCTGTTAAGTTGGGTATGCAAATAAGGGGCCTAGATTCCCTCTGTTCCTGATTTTAGCTGCTTCAGGATGCCCTCTCCTTTTTTAAAAAAGCAACAGTATGGGCACCATGCTGCCTGTCTGGCTGCACTTGTGATGGAGAATGGAGGTTTGATAGCCAGGGAGAACACTGAAGCAAACTGTCTCCATCCTTTGGGGCGCAAAGGGGAGCAAAGGGAGGTGAAGGTGAGGGGCAGACAGCTACTGGCCAAACCACGCCCCTCTCCTCTGGCCAGCAGGGGAAAAAATGAGTCGGGAGCTTGCTTTTCATCTGTTTCAAAGTACAAGTAAACAAAAAACCCAAGAATGTGTAATAAAGAACATATGTGATCCACTAAAATTTTTGTTCTCTGGCCCTTTAAAGAACAATTTGCTCATCCCAATTAGAGTTAGAGGGGAAGTTCAAATCTACTTTCCTGTGTGTGGAACTAGCCCTCCTGTAAATGTTTCCCTCTCTTATCACAAGAAACTCAGGAGACTTGGAAGTGGGCTGAACATCATTAGAAGGCATTTAAAGAATCACCAATTTCCCTTGTCCCCCATGTACCCCTGGAGCAAATAAGCAGGGCGAAGTGTTGCCTTCTTGTAGGAAACCCTTGAGTTGGGGATCTAAGTTTGAGGGGGAAAGATCAGTCCCTTGCTAGAAGCTGAAGAGGTGAGCCTCAGATTCTTACACTCACAGGGCAGGACACTGAGGCTGCCAAAGCAAACAGGTTGTAGGGTAATGCTGTGTGCAAACCTCCAGGGAAATTCTGAAGTATCTCAGGAATTACTTGGGTGGTTGCAGTGACCTCTTGACCCTTTTCCTATTTGTGGTCTTGTTGTTTGATCCTTTTTATATAATAGCTGAGTGAGCTTTTAAAAATAGTAATCAGATCTTGTCACCTCTGGTCGCAACTCCCCAATGTCTTTTCACCAATTTAGAATGAAATCCAGCTGGTTGTGGTGGTGTGTACCTGTAATCCCAGCACTTGGGGGGCTGAGGCAGGAGGATTGCTGTCATTTTGAGGCCAGCCTGCGCTACATAGTGAGTTCAAGACCAGCCTGAACTACATAGCAAGACCCTGTCTTAAAAAAAAATTTAAAAAAAAAGAATTAAATCCAGTCATTCCCCTGACTGTGAGGCCCTCATTGCCTTTATGGCACATTCCTTACCCTTCTCTTTTGGTCATTGTGCTCCAGTTGCATTGGTCCTCCTGTGTGTTTGTGTGTGTGTGTGTGTGTGTGTGTGTGTGTGTGTGCGCGCGCGTATATGCATGTGTGTGTGTTTAAATTGTTGTAAACATACATATGTAATATAAAATTTACTATTTCAAGCAGACATGGTGGCATAGACCTATAATCCTAGCACTCTGGGAAGCTGAGGCAAGAGAATCACAAGTTTGAGCCTAAGACCCTGTCTCAAAATAAAAAATAAAAAAAGGGCTGGGGATGTAACTCTGTGAAAGTTCTGGGTTCAATCCCCAGTTCTGCAAACAAAAACAAAAATTTATTCAGTTCCCCTTTTTAGGGGCATTCTATGACTGAGCTATATCCTTAGTCCCCCTTCTCTATTTTTATTTTTTTGAGACAAGGTCTCACTGTATAGTCCAAGCTGACCTTGAACTCACTGTGTAACCCAGGCTGGCCTCAAACTCATGGAGATCCTCCTGCCTCAGCCTCCTGAGTGCTAGGATTACAGACATGCACCACCACTGCAGGCTATTTTTATTTTGAGACAGTGTCTTGCTAAATTGCTCAGGTGAGACTCAAACTCCTGCCCCTTAGCCTCCCTAAGAACGGGAATTATAGGCATGTCCACTGTGCCTGGCCATTTCAATTTTTTTTTTTTTTTGGTAGACTGGTGATTGAATCCAAGGTCTTCACACTTAGCTATATCCAAGCCCTTTCAGATTTTCAGACAGAATCTCACTAAATTGCCCAGGCTGGGCTTGGATTTGTGATCTTCCTGCCTTAGCCTCCCTACAGTGTGGGGATTACACCTGACATTCAGTCCTTTTTGAGTAGAATTTTCAGTGGCATTAAGTGCATTTATATTGTTGTGTGACTGCCACTACCATCCATCTCAGAATTTTTCCTTCATTCCAAACGGAAACTTTACCAAATAAGTCTAACTGTCCATTTTTCCCTCCTGGCAGCTGCTGGTATCACTATGAATTTGACTGCTTCTGTGTGCCTTCTTTATATTTGTCCTTTTGTATCTGGCTTATTTCACTTAACATAAGATTTCCAAGGTTCAGCTATGTGTCAGAATTTCTTTTCTTTTTAAGGCGGTTATATATGTACTATATTTTGTGTATTCATCTGTTGATAGAGATTTGGGTTATTTTACCCTTTAGCAATTGTGATTAATGCTAGTATAAATGTGTACATTCATACTATACAAATATGTTTGCATCCCTATTTAATTTTTTTTTTCCAGTACTAGAAATTTGAACCTAGGGCCTTCCTCACACTGAACTACATCCCCAGCCCCTCCCCACCCTTTGTTTCTTTTTTTTGAGACAAGATCTTGCTAAGTTGCTGAGTCTTCCAGCCTGGCTAGAACTTGTAGTCTTCCTGCCTCAGCCGCCCAGAGTGTTGGATTTACAGGCATGCAGCACCACACCTGGTTCAACATATAGTATTTAAAAGATGTGCTGTACTATCTTCCACAACAGCTGTGCCATTTAACCTTCCCACCAGCCATGTATGAGGGATTCCGTTTCTCCCTATTCTTGTCAAAACTTACTATTTTCTGTGTTTTGGGTAATAATCATCCTGACAGGTGTGAAGTCAGCCTCCTGGTTTTTTTTTCAATCTCACAGTCTTGGTTCGGGGCCTTTAACACTTTATAATCCTTGCATTAGAACATTTTTTCTTTGGACATTTGTATATCTTATTCTCACACCTTATTCATATTTCCATTCAAATAATATGCCCTAAGAGTGGCTTTCTCTGACCACCTATTTAAATTAGCTGCCCCCATACCCTTACTTTGCTGTATGTGTCTTAAGTAGTAGATAAATTACTATACATTGTATTATGTACCCATTTCCTTACCATTAGTCTCCTCCATTAGGATGTAGAAAATCTAGGAAGGAAGGGACCTTCTCTATTTTGTTTACTGCCAGCATCTCAAACAATGCTTAATAATCTCAGCACTTAGGAGGCTGAGGCAGGAGGATTGCTACAAGTTCAATGCCAGCCTGGTCCATGTAGTGAGTTCAAGGCCAGCCTGCACTACAGTGAGACCCTGTCTCAAGAACAAAACCCAAAACAATGCCTAGCCCTCGACACATGTTCAATAAATCCTTGCTGAATGATTACACAATATTATTTTCTTAGCAGTACTGTATTATGACAAAGCGAAATTACTAGACCGAAAGTAAATATGTTTACAAACTTTTCACTCATAAGGCAATTTGCTTTTCAAAGAGGTTGTGTTGACTTACATTCCCTACTTACCAGGCACACAGGTAGGAGGTGGCCCATCTCTCTGAACACAGCCCTGACTCAACAGCAGCACGCTGTGTGCCCAGTGCCTTGCCTGGGGCCAATACACCCTGAGCCTGAGTAAAATGAAACCACACTGTTCTCTCTAGTTCTTTTTCATTGCTTTTCCCTTTCTCCCTAAATGGTTTAGAGAGAAGTAGAAGCATTTCCCATAAGAAAAAAAAATTTTGTTTATTTACTTAATTTTAAAAGTTTTTGAGACAGGGACTTGCTATGTAGTTCAGGCTGACCTTGAACTCACTATGTAGCCCAGGCTGGCTGGCCTTAAACTTGTGACATTCCTTCTGCCTCATCCTCCTGAGTGCTGGGCTTACAGGCATGCACCACTGTGCTTGGCTGTTTTTAAAATTTTGAAATAGGATTTTGCTAATTGCAAAGTTGCCCAGGCTGAGGCAGGAGGATCACAAGTTCAAGTTCAGCCTGGGCAACTTTGCAACTAGCAAGGTCACTACATCCAGCTAAGAAACTTTTTTGTATGTGTGGTACTGGGGATCAGACAACATACGAGGACCTCAGGTGTGCTGAGCATGCACTCTTCCACTAAGCTACATTTCCAGCCCACAAACATTTTTATTAAACACCTACGGGTGCCAGTCTCTGCCTGGTGCTGGGGACACACATGTAAAGAGAAAAGCTCATCATACAGCCCCCTCTTCATGTCTGTTTCCAGTTTCTCTTCCTGTTGCTCCTGGGGCTCATCAGTTTGGAACATTAGCAGAGGCTAACATGGTTTCCTAGAAGTTCACCTTTTCTAATCTGAAGATGGTTTCTTATAGAGAAGATGTAGAAAGTAACAGTTTTAATAGCTAATTTTTTTTTTTTTTGAGATAGGATCTTGCTATGTAGTTCAGGCTGGCCTTGAACTCACTGTGTAGCCCAGACTGGCCTTGAACTCGCAGCAATCCTCCTGGCTCAGCCGCCGAGTACCGGGATTACAGGCATGCGCCACCATGCCTGGCGTGATATATAATCTTAAGCAAGGCCTAGAATTATTGCTTGTTGTGTCTACCATGTGTTGAAAATGGATGGAAATCATAATGGAGAACACTGGACAATGCTGAGAATTGTGCCTTGATAAGCACTTTTGTATTCACCACCAGTTATGGTGAAGAAGGTGGCCTTGGAGTCAGGTGTGGCGGTGCCCGCCTATAATCCAGTGCTCTGGGAAGCTGAGGCCAGGAGGGCTTCAGGTTTGAGCCAAGCCAGGGCAGTTTTGTGACCTAGCAAGATCTGTGTCAGAATAAAATAAAAAAAAAGGGCTGGGAATGTAGCTCAGTGTGAAGGCCTTGGGTCCAATCTCCATGCCATCAAAAAAAAAAAAAAAAGAAAGAAAAGAAAATGGACTTTAGTCAAACTATGTGGCTGTTAGCTCTATGACTCGCTTGATTAGTGACGCTGAGCAAATGTCTAACTTCTTTGTGCCTTGGTTTCCCCATCTGTGCAATGAGAATGGCAGTCCTTCCTTGATTGCAGTCTTCGTGAGGCTTGATCTACATAAAGCACTAGTGCAGAGCCTGACACAGAGTGAGTGCTCACTGTGGGGTCACTCTGTTCCTTCTTGTTGTTGTAAGTTTTAAAGTCAAATAAAAATCACCCAAATAAAAATTGCCAAATAAAAATCAGGGTCCAAATTTTCTTTCCACCCTTACCCTTCTTACTCATTCTGGTCCCCACTGATCGGTGCTGATTCAACTAACCACACGCTAGTGGTTGTCAGTTGAGGCAGGAGAAAGGGGAATCAAATGGAGCAAAATTGAGGGTCACCACAGTCCACTGTTTTGTTTACATTAGCATGTTCACAGAGTCTGTGCCTGTGGACGAGGTACTGTAAGGATGTGTAGAATTTGAGTGCTGAATAAGCTATTGTGTCTGCTTTCTGACGGCTCACACTGTGTAGTTAACAGTGAACTCTGAGGTAGAATGAAAGCGTTTCGATAATAGTACACAAGGAAAAATGGTGTAAGATAAAGAAGACATGATTTAAATGACTGGCAGGACCAGGGGAGGTTTCCCTGAGGAGATGTTTTTGTGTGGACCTTGAGGGAGAAAAGAAGACATCACAGCACAGTCAGAAGGGATCTTCAGGATTATTTATTGTTATTATTGGTCCAGAGAGGTTATAAAATGTGTCTAAGGCCAGCCAGTGAGTGAGCCTCAGACCCAGACTGGAGCCCAGATTGATATTTCCAGCCTACATCCATCTTTATCTGCTGTCTGTAGCAGCCTTGACCTTCTCATAAAGCTCTTTGAAGGATATGTAGCTTCCTTTATCTTGATAGATATTACTTGGTCAAGCCAAGCGTTTAAAAACACATATTGATCAACTCATTTAAAACTCAAATGTTAAGTCTGTGTGTTAGGAAACTACCAGCGAAATTTAACATTGACGTTTTCAGGGGGAGAGGTTATATTATAGCATATAAATTACTTTAAGGAAAGGGCTTTTTTATTTGTATGTTGGCTAATATATTTATTTAAATTACATATTTCTCTTATAACTGAATATGATGTGTCAACACTGTTTCCTGAGCTGGGCGTGGTGGCACACACCTGTAATCTCAGCATTTGAGTGGCTGAGGCAGGAGGATCACTGTGAGTTCAAGGCCAGCCTGAGACTCTGTCTCAAAAAAACAAAAACAAAAAGGGCTGGGGACTTAGCCCAGTGGTTAGAGTGCTTGCTTAGCAAGTGCAAGGCCCTGTGTTCGATCCCCAGCACCAAAAAAAAAAAAAAAAAAAGAGCCACACGAGTTGAAGATGTAGCAGTAAAAGTGACTCTCAGGACAAGGGACTGGGCATTGCCTAGATTTTCTTGAGGATATTGCAGAAGATGAAACAGAAAGTGAGGTCTTTGGACCTCTAGGTTATAGGGTGGTTAAACTATATTCTGTGGCCATTTCTGGATTTGAGATGTGCCTGACACAGTCCCTGTCTCCAAAGAGAGCCCTTCCAAAGCCTCTTCTCCAGACCAGAAGCTGAGACCTCAAGACACAGAGCACTGAGCCTGGTTCAAAGACATCTTTCCTTCACCATGGCCTGGCCTGAGATGGGAGGTTCTATGGTAGCACCAGCCTCCAAGTCCTCCCAGTATCTCTCTCATGGTTAACTCACCCCTAGATGAAGCCATCTGGCTGCAGCTCTGGAGTTTTGAAGTTATTTGGCTGCCTGTTAAGTCAAAAGGAATGATTCATTTGTGTTTGTAAGCTGTAAGCCATTCATTAACATTCAGGGTAATACCTCACATTTATATGATACCAAAGTGCTTTCACATAAATTATCTCATTTGATGTGATCTTCAAAACAAGACTTTCATTAGGCAAAGACTATTAGCTCCAATTTATAGATGAGAAAACTAAGACTCAAAGAGTTTAATTGATTTACCCAGTATAAGGTGGCTAGTAAATGCAGAACCCCTGCCCAAACCTGAATTTTCTGTTCTTCTTTTGGAGATTTTTCCACAACCGATACTTCAGGAGCAATTAGGATAACAAGAAGGTCTGTGGGCCCCAGAGAGCCTCACTGATGACTCCATCAGTGACACCGATAGAGATTTGTCATTTAGTAAGTAAAGCTGCTGGACACAGATGAACCCAGCAGGAACGAACTACTCTGAAAAGCTTGAGGAGCTCTGTTTGTGTTAAAATTACACAGTGCAATTTCCATTTTAGCCAAGACACTATTCAAAATTTTTTGCGTTTACATAGTCAGTTTCCCTATTTTTCTGTTCCTGTTCTTTTAATTATTTTTTTAAATCAATACTTTATTTGTTTGTTCATTTGTTTGTTTTGAAACAGGGCTTCGCTATGTATTCCAAGTTGGCCTCAAACTCGTGACAGTCCCGCCTCAGCCTTCCAAGGGCTAGGATTATAGGGGTTGCCACCATGCCCACAGCCTACTTCTTTTTACTAACATAAATTGGTTAAAAAAAAAAACAAACCAGTGCATTAAGGGGGAAAACAGCGAAATGAATGAGATGTGGGAGTTTGGGAAATACCAGGCTCAGAGAGAAAGAATTCAGTCCCCCAGGGAGCAGGCAGAGTCTGAGCAGGGAGCGGTTCTTTGGCTGGGAATCCAGGTCTCTAGGGGTTGAGGGTGACAGCAGGCAGTGGGGAGAGTAGGGCCATGTGACAGATGCGGGGGATATGACCTAGAGAGGTGGGAAATGGCTTTGGGGTCTGAGCCTGAGAATTGGGGTGCTTAGGGAAAGGAAGGAGGAGCTGAGGTCAGACAGAATGGTGGCATGTGAGGAGGAGGAAGATGGTCTGGGTTTCAGGTGAGTGGTTGATTTGAGGACAGGACAAGAGTTGAGGACCAGGACGGATGCTCTGGGGGCTAAAGGAAGGGAGGACCCAAAGGTGAGAGCCAGAGGGATAAGAGGAGCTAAAGAGGGACCTCAGAGATGGGCCGAGGGCCCAGATGCCCCTGTCACATTGAGGCCAAGCTTTGGGGAGAGGCAGCCTGGCCTGGAGCCACTCTCAGTTGTGCCAGACTACACAGGTCCTTGTCCTGAGTCTGATCTGCAGGCTGTGATCGACAGTTTGAGAGAGAGGCTAGCGTGGGTCCAGATTCCCCCAGAATCATTGCAGTACCACCCACAGGCTCACATTTTGGAGGCATCATGCTGAAGGGACAGGTCTGGTGGGTGGGGGTGGCATCCTGCTTGTGCTGAGCCTTGGGAGCCGTCCACTGCAATCTCAATAGTACCTGGACATTTGGGGATTTCTTTAGTGTGCTGCCTCTGTGTGGGCCACAGGCTGTGAGTGAAAGTGCCCTCTTTCGGGTAGAGGGGACTTGCAGATAAGGGTCCAGAGCTGTGTGGTTCATTTCCTGCCTGTGCCATCCCTCAGACTTGGGGAGGAATGACTGACTACCCAGACTGTGATTACTGACTGTTCCCATTTCTGGAACTGGGCCTACTGAAGGATTTTAGCTGAGTCACCGCAGATGGTTTGTTCCTTCAGTCCCTGTTGTCACATAGGGCTGCCTCCTTGTGTGTGCTTATCTTAGTCCAATCTATAAGCCTGGTTTTTGAGAACTGAGCCTAATTACTTGTACCACTTACTTACCTGGCTCCGAGTTTTATTGTAAGAAAGGACAGCCGTCTTTTAAAAAATAATGATCTCTTCTTTGTAGGTCACCTTTCTTTCAAGTTAATGATGGCTCTTTCCTATTTATTGGACCCCTTAGTACCTTGCTTTTTTGGGTGAGTCAGGAGTTACTTCCCCTCAAGAGGTGAAACTGGAGGCAGGAGCCTTGTCAGGGGCCTGCCGTGTGCCTGGGGCAAAACCCAGTGGTGCTGGCAGGAGACCCAGCTTGCAGCCACCCCCCTGCTCTGGGGCTGTGGTTGCTGAAAGTGGTAGAACCAGTTATGGAGCTTCCGGGGAAGGGCTAGATGACTGCTGATTCATTACTCATTGGATGATGTGGCTGTTGGGGGGGTAACATTTATTCCCACCTTGGTTTTCCTGGCAGTCTGCTTTAGTAAGTACTTCCCTTTCCCACACTTGATTTTTCAGGAGGAGATGTTAGCAGGTAGGAGGGGAAATTGTGAAATAGCGATAAGATCTTCTGGGGTCAGGACAACACTCACTTCCTTCTGTTTAGTGGATCCGAAGGAATTGACAGAGTCCAGGCTTTCTCATTGTGTTTTGTTTGAGAAGAGATGCGTGTTTGCCCCTTTCATTCCATAGATATTTATTGTGTGCTTACTAAGTGCCAGGTGCTGTGTTCGCTTCGGCATCACATATACTAAGTGCCAGGTGCTATTCCGTATACTGTTCTGGACCTTGGGGAGACCACAACTCCCTGCCCCTAGGTATAGTTACTCTATTTGTAGAGGGAACCCTCATTCATCTCTACACCTATATGCTGTCATTTGTGGTAGTTATATAACCAGCTATTTGTCCAGACAACACTAGAAAAGAAGCGACAGATTGGGAAGTATTGGCATCTCTTACCGTCTAGGAGAGGCTGACTAGCAAAGTAACAGGAAAACTATAAAAGGGGAAGAATTTCAGATCATTGCCACTTAGGAAAGCTTAGCAAAAAGGCTGACTGTTCGTAGTGGCACTTGAATGGTTTGTATGATTCCTGCTCTAGATGATAATCTTTTTTTTGGACAGGAAAAAGAACACACAAAATGTATTACATGTCTAACGCATGAGACTCCATCAAAGGTGATTTTTAAATTTTTAGTTTCACTCACATCCCTCAATAAATACTTTTAATGAAATTACTTATTAATAGAAGTTTTGAATGTTTCAAGATTCACTTCATTTTATTTCCTTTGCTTGTCTAGCACAGAACATAGGTAAATGTCCATGATCAGAACCTCTCCCTCTAGATGATAATCTTTAGTCTGTCATCAAAGACAGACTAAACTCAACTGGTGTCCTAGGATGGAAAAAAAGAGGTGGTAGGCAGTAATATTTTAGAAAGCCACAAGGAGACTTTTGCAAATTAGTGTTTAAAGTCCTTCTGAGGCCAGATGTGATGGTGCAGTTGGAAGCCTGAGGCAGGAGGATCATTGTGAGTTTGAGGCCAGCCTGAGATACAAAATGAGTCCAAGGCCCCATGAACTACATAGAAACCTTGTCTCAAAAAGAAAGAAAGAAAGTTCTTCTGAGGTTTATGTTTATCTGAGATCTTTGTTATTCTGGAGCTGTGCCTTGAAGAAGGGCATGATCTCTGTAAAACCATGGGGCTGTTTGGGGTGGGGAACCCCGAACTTGCCCAGCTCCTCTTTTGAAGAAGCCTTAGGAATGCATATGTTTCCAGGTGCTAGATACCAGAGGATTTAGGAGAAACCTGTAGGTAGAGGAAAAGCTGCAAGTGTTGAAGACAGTCCAGGAGGCTTTGGCAACTTGATGTGGCTTCTTCAGCCCACCTCAGCAATCTTAGCACCTGTAAACGTGGCTTCATAGAGGAGCTGCCAGCCTGAGACTCTGGGGTTTCCACAGTCCTGTTTTTACCCTAGCTCATTACATGAGTGGTGTTTCTTTGTTTTCTGAAAGTTCCCCTGCTTCCCAGACTTATCATAGTTAGGAAAAATACTGTTTTGTTGTACCTTTTTGCCCTGGATCCAACCTCTTGAGCTGTTCCTAAGTGAGGATAATTTTATAGTAAATAATATTAAGATGGGAAGGTTTTTCAAAGACCTGCTTTAGGAGAGTTGAGTGTTTAACTGATGAGGAATTCTTCAGGCAGCAGTCACTGCAGGAGGGCTGGACAGAGCTGGGAATGCAGTTTGGAACACAAAGCACCAAGCTCCAGGCCAGCTGGTTCAAAGCCAGAATTGCTCTTTGAGGCTCGGACTCAGAAATGGACCCTGCCCTGGCAGGCTTAGCAACTAAATATAGTAGTAACTAGTTAATCAGAACAGACACACTTGACCAGCATTCTCGGGCCATCCAGACCTGGTTTGTGACCACTCTGGATCTCAGGTTGCCTACCATGTCATTACCCTAAGACCCTGGGGGCCAATCAAGGAGTGAACTTTAAGCCTGTTCCTCAGCAGACTTGAAACCAGACCTGTCCATCCAGAGAATTCAAATTGGGCTGCACTGAGCCCACTGTGGACCAGGGTCCATTTCCTGGGTTCCTGTCATGTTGGCATCCTATTGGGATGATGTTGTGGTTTATTCTCCCACCCCATCCCAGCCTTCCAGGAGTGGGTGATGGAGAGATTTGGGAACTTATATTGAATACCTAGTTGATTTTTGGGTTTCTTTGGTTTTTTTTTTCTTGCTATGTAGTTCGGGCTGACCTTGAACTGACTGTATAGCCCAGGCTGCCCTCAAACTCGTGGCAATCCTCCTGCCTCAGCTTTCCAAGTGCTAGGATTACAGTCATGCACCACCACACCTGACTTAGAATACCTAGTTTTGTCAGGTACTTCACATAGACAAATCCTTCCAACAGCCCTGGGTGGAGGGTTTATTTTTCTTACTGTGGAGTTGAAGAACCTAAGACTAAGATTTAGGTAATTTGCCCAAGTTTATGCTATTCGTATCTAGAAGATTCTGAATTTGAAAATGCATCTGTTAGGCTCCAGAATCTTTCACTGAATCATGCTGCCTTCTAGTTTAGAATAGTAGAAAGAAGCAAAAAACTCTGATTTGTTGTTTTTTAACTTTTTTTTCCTCATATTAAAAAGTAATATAAGCTTGTTGTAGAAAGTAAGTATTAACTGTAACCCTCCCTGTCAGGGACATTTTGTTTTCATCTGGCAAAGACAAAAGTCCCAGCTTCCTGGTTTGACTTGCTCTGATACCACTCAGAGGCTTGAGTGAATGGGAAGGCTTGGGGCAGATATTACAGCTTGGAGAAGACAGAAGTCTAGAATCCCCATCTAGCCTTTGATGGTGTGTGTCTGAGAACCACTCTTGTTTCTATGGGGTTTGGGTGGAGTAGGGCCGTTTTTATCTAACATAACAGTTGCTTTTGTTTTGTTTTGTTTTGTTTTGTTATTTTGGTGCTGGGGATCTAACTCAGGGTCTTTTGCTTGCTAGGTAAGTGCTCTACCATTGAGATAAATCCCCAACCCCAACAATTACTTTTAAAAAAAAATTATTTAAATTTTTAAATTTTTTTTATTTTTTGAAATATTCATTTATTTTCACAGTTACTGGTACATTTTAGATATATATAATAACATCCATCATGGGGAATTTGTGCCTTTACATGATATATCTCGCTTCTGCTTTTTTCCTCATTCCCTTCCCTTTTTTTTTTCCCAGTACTGGGAACTGAACCTAGGTCCTTTGCGCTAAACTACATCTCCAGCCCTTTTTAAAATGTATTTTGGAATTTTGAGAGAGGTTCTCACTAAGTTGTCCAGACAGGAGTCAAACTCGGTGACCCTCCTGCTTTGCACACCCCAGGTGCTGGAGTTACAGGTGTGCACCACTGTGTTTGGCATGCATGGCTTCTCCTTAATGAATTTTCAGTATCGTAATTAACCCCTCATTATGTCAGTTTCCTTATATGTAAAATAATGATAATGTCTACCTCAGAGGGATTTTAAGAGTTAAATAAGTTAATAGGTTTAAAGCTCATCAAACAGAGCTTGCCATTTAGCAAGTATTATATTAAATGCTGGCTACTGTTTTTGTTGTTTTGGGATGTAATGTTTTCTGACTTCCCTCTATTATTAATGATGATATAAATGAACAGCAGTATTTATAAATATCATATGAATTTCTAGACATTTCTCCAGAATATAGACTCTTAGAAGAGGCCTTGCTGGCTCAGAGAGTCTTAACTTTTCAAAGCCTCCTGATATGTCCCGCCAGGTTGTATTCTGGAATCCAACATTTATTTATTTGTTTGTTTCTTTGTTTGTTTATTGGTGTTGGGGATCCAACTCAGGGCATGAGTCCAACATTTAAATACCATCCCTTTCTCACTTGTTGTCAACTGAGAGGGGTGAAAAATGACTTTTAATTTTTATGTGTGAGGCTGGGCATTTTTCAAGTTATTAATCAATGATATTCTTTTATTGTCTGTCGGTATTTTTTTTTTTTGTAGTTTGCTTTTTTCTTTAGATTCTATGTAAGTTCTTTATGGTGTAAGAATTGTGTTGACTGCCATATGTTATGCATCCCAGTATTCATTTGCTTCTGTCATTTACTTTTTTCTATGATTTTTTGAGACAAGGTCTTGCTATGATCCTCCTGCCTCAGCCTGCCAAGTGTGGAAACTATAGGGAGGTGCCACTTTGTCTGGCTTGTCTGTGATTCTTCTTTTTCAGTACGGGCAGTACTGGGGCTTGAATCCAGGGCCTTCACGCTGGGTTGAATTCTCAGGCCTTCCCATCTCTTGAGACAGGGTTTCACTAAGTTACCCAGGCTGGCTTCAAACTTGTGATTCTCCTGCCTTAGCCTGTTGAGCAACTGGGATTACAGGCATTTACCACCATGCCCCACTAGCTGGGATTTTTTTGACTTAGAGGAATTTTAAAAGTTTTCATAGTCACTGGACATGCCTATAATCCCAGCACTTTCGGAGTCTGAGGCAGGAGGATAGCAACCTTGAGCGCAGCCTGGGCAATTTAGCAAGTTCCTGTTTCAAATTAAAAAGTTAAAAGAAGGGCTGGGGATGTGGCTTAGTATGATGGCCCTAGCTTCAAGCTCCAGTACTGAAAAAAAGAAGAAGCTTTAGTAGTCAAATTCATTTACTGTGTGGGTGTGTGTGCATGCACATATATGTATATGATTTCTTCCCTTGTTTTTATGCTTAGGAATTTCTTCCTTATTCTAAAAGCTGAATAACAGTTCCATTATTTTCTTTTGATAGTTTTATTTTTTATATTTAATGTTTCAATCTATTTGGAATTATTTTGGTATATGGTTTGCGATGACAATCTAATGTTTTTCCCATTTAGAATAATAAACTTCAAATAAAGTACCTTTTATCATTTATTGTATTTTTATACTTACTTTTTTTTTTGAGATGAGATGAACTACAATTGAGATGAGACATCTACATTTTTGCTATGTAGTTCAAGCTATTATTCTTCTATTCACTATGTAGCCCAGGCTGGCCTTGAACTCATGCTAATTCTGTGCCTGAGCCTCCTGCTGGGATCACAGCTGTGCACCACTATGCACAGCCTTCACTTTGTTTCTTGGCCAGGCTTATGTTCCATTATTGTTCCCCTAATAGAACATGGTTGCTTTTGTGCTTTATGATACATTTTCTTAGCAGACAGGTTCTTTGGGCTTGGAGAACCCCATAAGCCTCTTCCACCATCCATCCTGGCTTATTGTCCTTGAATTTAGGACAGTCTCCCCCTCTGGCCCTACTCCCAGTCAGCACCACGGGGCTCTCTTTCAGTTTGGTTTACTCCCTCTTTTATGAATTGCACACACCTTGAATGACATTAACTTTTGTGTGTTTTCAAGTATCAGACCTCAGTTAACTTTTTCCCCTCCCTCCATCCCTCCCTTCCTTCCTTCCTTGCTTCCTATTTGTTCACTTATTTAGTTTGTGGTACTGGAAGTTGAACCCAGGGTCTTCACACTGAGTTACACCGTCCCTACCCCAACCCTGGCTTCATTTTTAATTTTGAGACAGTTTCATTCAGTCACTAAGTTACCCAAACTGGGTTTCAATTTGAATTCCTCCTGCCTCAGTCTTCCAGAGTGTTGGCATTATATAGGCATCCAACATCATGTTCAGCTAACTAATTCATTTTTTGTTTTTTCTTTTTGGCCCACTTTGCATTTCTTTGTTTATATGTATACTATCATTCCCTGGCATTTCTTCATGCAGAGTCTATATATTAAAATTTGTTTACATTAATCAGTTCTTTTCCCACTTTTTTTTCTATTTCTCTTTCTTCCTCCTCCTCTTCCTTCTCCTCCTCCTCCGCCCACCCCCCTCCACTGTAGTTTTCATTGTAGAGGTTGCTTCTTTGGTTAGGTTAATTCCTAAGTATTTAATTTTTCTTGACGCGATTGTCTTCCTAATGTCTTTCTCATTGAATTAATTATTGTTGCACAGGAATGACTTTTTTTTGTGTGTGTGTGCTGGTGATTGAACCCAGGGCTTTGTGCTTGTGAGGCAAGCACTCTAACCACTGAGCTAAATCCCAGGCTCCAGGAATGACATGATTTTTGTGTGTTGATTTTGTATCTTGCTGAGTTTGGTTATTAATTCTAGGAGTCCTTTGGTGGAATTTTTTGGTTCTTGAATGTAAAGGATTATATTGTCTGCAAATAATGACAATTTGACTTCTTCATTTCTGTTTCTTTCTCTTGCCTAATTGCTCTGGTTAATGTTGCAATTATAGTAAGAGTGGACATCCTTGTCTTGTTCCTGATTTTAGCAGAGAGGTTTTAGCTTTTCCCCATTTAGTAGGACATTAGCAGTAGGTTTGTCATTAAATGACTTTTATCAGATTGAGATGAGGTCCTTCTATACTTATTTACCTCAAATTTTTTTATCAAAGACATTTTTGTGTCTAGTGATCATGTAAATTTTGTCATTGTTTCTGTTTATATATTTATTCATTATATTTATCGATTTATTATATTGGTTGATGAAGTAGGCTTCATCTCTAAGATAAAGTCTACTTGGTTGTGATGTGTGATATTTTTGGTATTATTTTGCATTCTATTTGCCAATATCGCTTGCCAGTATCATGTTCATTTTTACATCTATGTTCATTAAAGAGATTGGCCTGTAGTTCTGTGTTTTGGTTGGGTCCTTTTCTGGTTTTGGAGTCAGGATAACACTAGCTTTCAGGAATAACTTTGGGAGTACTTCCCTTTCAGTTTTATTAAAGAATTTGAGGAGTTTTAGCAGAAGATCTTCCCTGAAGTTCTTACAGATTTTGGCAGCGAAACCATTGGGTCTTGGGCTTTTCTTAGTTGGTAGTTTTGTTTTGTTTTTGTTGCCTGTTTCTCAATTGTTCTTTTTTTTTTGTGGTGCTGGGGATCGAACTCAGGGTCTTGTGCTTACAAGGCAAGTATTTTAACCACTGAGCTAAATCCCCAGCCCTCTGAATTATTCAGGGTTTTTAAAACTTCTTTGTTCAGTTTTTGTAATTCATATGCATCTAGGAATCTATCCATTTCTTCTGAGTTCTCTAAGTTATTGATGTACATATTTTTTAAGTAGTTATGAATAATCTTATGGATTTCAGAGGTGTGTGTTGTGATTTCACCTTTTTCATTTCTAACTGAATTGATTTGGGTCTCTTCTTTTTTTATTTTAAAATAAGATTAGCTAAGGGTTGTCTATTTTGTTCTTTTAAGAACTATCTCTTCAATTCATTGATTCTTTGTATTTCTTTTTAGTTTGTTTCATTAATTTCTGCTCTGATGTTTAAAATTTCCTTCCTTGTGATAACTTTGGATTTGGATTTGGATTGTTCTTGTTTTAGGAATTTGAAGTATATCATTAGGTTATTTATTTGGACTTGATCTGTCTTTCCAATGTAGGCATTCACAGCTATAAACTTCCCTCATAGGACTGCTTTCATTGTGTCCCATAGGTACTGGTATGTTGTACTGGCATTATTGGAGTTTTTTTGGTTCTTGGGGGATTAGTGCTGAGGATCAAACTCAAGGCCTTGTGCTTGCTAGGGAAACACTCTACCACTTGAGCTAAATCCCCAGCCTGACTTTATTGTTTGGTTCTAGAAACTGTCTAATTTCTTCCTTGATTTCTTCTGTGACCCACTGATTATTCAAGAGTGTGTTATTTAATTTTTATATGTTCGCATACTTTCTGTGCTTTTACCATTGATTTCTAGTTTTATTGCACTGTGATCTGATAAAATACATGGGATGATTTTACTTCTTTCGTATTTACTTAAGCATACTTCATGGGCTAGTATGTGATCTATTTTGGAGAAAGTTCCATGTGCTGCTGAGAAAACTATGTATTCTGTTGTTATTGACACACTGTAAATACCTATTACGTTCATTTGTTCGAAGATTTGGTTCAACTCTGATGTTTGTGGATTTTTTTGTCCACTTGATCTATTTGTAACAGTGGAGTATCACAGTCCCCAACTATGATTGAGTTGATTATCATCTGATCTTTTATGTCCATCAGTATTTGTTTTATGAAGTTGACTGTGCTGCTTTTCAGTGAACAAATGTTTATAATTGTTACCTCTTGCTGTTGAATTATTCCTTTAACCAGTATGTAGTGACCTTCTTTGCCTCTTCTGATCAGTTTAAGCTTAACTCTACTTTTCTGAAAATAAGATAACTGCTTGTTTAGGCGTTTCCTTTGCATGAAATATTATCTTACATTCTTTAATTTTTAGTTTGTGAATTTCTCTTGGGATTAAATGTGTTTCTTGTATATAGCATACCATTGGATTTTGTTTCTTGATCCATTCTGCCAGTCTGTGTCCTTTTTGTTGTTGTTGTTTTTTGTTTGTTTGAGGCCAGGGTCTTGCTATGTAGTCCAGGCTGGCCTTGAACTCACTATGTAGCCCAGGCTGGCCTCCAATTCATGGCCATCCCCTTGCCTCAGTCTCACAAGTGCTGGGATTACAGGCACGTATCATCATGCCCAGCCAGTCTATGTCTTTTGATGGGGGAATTGAGTTCATTCATATTGAGAGTCTTATTGAAAGATATTGACTTATTCCTGTCATTGCATTATTTTCCTGTTTCTGATTTCCTTCCCCCACCTCCCCTTTCTGTTTTACTGCTCACCTCACCTGGTATATTCACTCTATTAGACCTTCCGGCTGGTTTCTTTGTCTTTTTCTCTGATTTCCTTGAGAAGCTTTTAGAGTGCTGCTTGGTGGTCATGAATTTCTTAAGGTGCTCTTTGTCATGGAAAGAACTTATTTCTCCATCAATTTTGAAAGATAGTTTTACAGGTTATATCAGTCTGGGTTGGAAGTTGTTTTCTTTTAGGGCTTCAATCACTTTACTCAAACTCTTTTGGCTTTTAAAGTTGAGAAGTCTGCTGCAATTCTAATGGGTTTACCTTTATGAGTGAGTAGTTGCTTTTCTGTAACAGCTTTTAAGATTCTTTGTGTTGGTCTTCTGGGATTTTGACTATGAGGTATGGTGGACAATTTCTTTACTGATTGTGGGTATTTGGGGTTCTATATGCCTCACTTATCTGTGTGTTAAATTCTTTGCATTTGGAAAGTTTTCTATTATTATTATTTTTTTAAAGACAAGGTCTCACTGTGTAGTCCAGGCTGGACCTGAACTCACAGTATCCTCCTGTCTCAGCTTCCTGAGTGCTGGGATTACAGGCTTTGTTATTATTTATGTAAATAAGTTTTTTTTTTAAATACTATTTGTGCTGTCTTTTGATTTTTCACTAATTCCAATTAATCTTAGATTAGTCTTCTTTGCATCATTCAGCAGCTGTTGGATCCATTGTCATGTTCTTTGGTTGTTTCTAAGGTATCTCTAAATAGTTGGTCCCTGACACCAGCCTTTTCTTCTAGTTCTGATACTCTGTCCTCACATTGGTCACTTCTGCTCCCCATACTTTCAATAGATTTTTTTTTTTTTTTGGTGCCAGGGACCAAACTCAGGGACTTACGCTTGCTAGGCAAGCACTCTAACCACTGAGCTAAATTCCCAGCCCCTCAATAGACTTTAATCTTCTGACTTTTTGTTTGGTACCTTTTCATTAACTGTAATTCTTTGTAAACTGGTCATTCATATTTTGTATTGTTTTGTCTAGCTCAGTTAGCTTTTTATTAGTGCCTTCTGTAAACTTACTGATCATTTTGTTATACTAAGTCTGTTATCTCTCTCACTATATCTTCTTTGAACTCACTTGAGTACCTTATTCATTTGTTTCATAATCTCTGTTATTCTTTCAAATAATTGAGCTGTATAGCTTTTGATTTCTTCCCCCTTGATACCCCCAGGTTAGCTTTGGGGTACTTGGGAGTTCTTGGAAACATTTTATTGCCTTGTTTTCTCATGTTTCTTTCTTTTTTTGTTGTTGTTTAAGTTTCTTTTTTTTTTTGTTTTTGTTTTTGAAGTTTGCAGGTTGACTGTAGTAGACAGACTTTGTTGCTAGTCTGGAGACCTCTTTAGTTAATGTCTGGTTTTCAGTGGTACACTCTAAAGCTGGACGTGACGGCACAGTACTCGGGAAACTGAGGGAGGAGGATTATAGCAAGTTTGAGGTCAGCCTGGACTACATAGTGAGTTCAAGGCCAGCCTGAACTAAATAGCAAAACTCTGTCTCAAAAAATAAAACAAACAAAAACTGAATCAGTGATACACTCCAGGCATGGCTAGTAATAGGCATTTGTCTTTATCCCCAGATCTAGCTTCCATTAATTTGGCAAGGGAGGCTGCAGTGTAATTGGCCCAGGACCCACTTCTTTGGGAATGAACTATAGTATTGTAAATGACACAAAGGCAATCTAGATATTGGCATAAAGAGGAAACCAGTTAATAGCAACAACTATGCCACCTGGCAATAGTAATAAAATCAGCAACAATAATAGTGTCAGAGACAAACTGGACATTGACATACCATAAGAACAAATAACGTACCACCTTTAACCATATATTTTAAAAACACTTTTAAAATTTTATTTATTTATTTATTTATGGAGGCAGGGTCTCACTATGTAGTGCAGGCTGGCCTTGAACTTGTAGCAATCCTCCTGACTCAGCCTTGTAAGTGCTGAGATTTCAGGAGTGTGCCACCACCCTTAATCATATAAAATACATCTACCATCATAGTATAAACACTAAGACAAATCAAATATGACATAGAGGAAATATCTACTAAATGTAACAACTATACTTTCGCTAACAATAAAAAGAATCCTCAACAATAGTAGCATAGAGTTAGCCATCTAAAGATTAATAAAGCCTAATGGTTATACTAGAGGGGGTGGGGAATAGGAGCATGAAAAAAGTAATATTTGAAAAGTTAAGCAATGGAAGATGAGAAGGAGAGGAGACAAGTGAAAGACTCCTATAATGGAGGAAAAGAAAATTAACAATTATATTAAAGTTACAGAAAAGAACCAAAAAGAAGAAAAAACCAGCAAAATAAAGGAAAGAGAAAAACTAATAAGAAACAAAAAGGAAAGAAAAAAAGAAAAAACCCCTCAGATACCCAAAAAAAAAAAAAAAACAATAAAGGCAAAAACCGTCCCCCCGCAAAAGTTACTCTGTATTTTTGAATGAGTGGTTTCTTTCCAGGATCTGCAGTCTTGGAATCCAGCAAGTCAGTTTTCTCTGCCTAATTTATAGCCCTATGGATTTGTGAGGTGCCCTCCATGCTCCAGAAAACTCTCTGTCTCTAAACCCCAAACTGTGGCAGCCGTCCAAGTCTAAGGGTGTCTTTGCTGACGTTGGTAAATAGGGAAAGCAGTCAGACTGCCTGTCTACTGGAGATAGGCAGCGAATTGGGGGTTCAAGCAGACTGTTGGACTTATGTCAGCACTTTCAGATTCAGCCACTTCTGAAAGCCGCCGTGGCGGGCCTGGTCTCTCTCCACAGAGGGTAGGGCCCTGTGTTTTTTCAGCCTGAGGTTAAACTCAGGGAGTCTCTGTCTAGTCCTTAACTCCCCTCAGCTGTCTCTTACCCAGTCACTCTGCTAGGGTAACACTGGAAACCCCGGAGTGAGGTTGTCCTGTGTTGTTCTGTAGCTCGTGTTAAACAATCAACCGCTTCCAGGAATGGCGCCCGATTAAACACTCTAGCCAGATGGTGGGTGCTGCACTGGGTTTCTTCTCCACCTCTGGCCTGCCTTGAAGGAGTCACTTTTGGAGTAAAGCCCAAGGCTGTTTTTGTAGTTTACAATCGCAGCTGGGCCTTTCTTGAGGTAGCCTGCTGGCCCATCCTTTATTTCTCTGGGGCTTACCCTCTCTCCAGGGGCGATGACTTCATCCACAACCAGGTCAGGTCAGTCAGTTGGTTGGCCCCACCGCTGCCCCTCGCTGAGGGGAAACAAAACGCAGAGTCGGCTTGCAGCTGGTGGGTGGACGTGGCCAGGGCATGGAGCTGGCTGGGGGTGAACATGGCGAGGCTCTCTATTGCTTGGTGCAGCTTGCCATCCAAAATCGATTACTTTTATTTTCATGTTTTATTGTAACTAAATCTGCCTTTTCCTCATTAAAGTAAAACTTTTCTGTTTCTCTCTGACTTGGGCTGGGGCTCAAAGAGAAGCTCAGGTTCTTTTACATACTCTGTTTTGAATACCCTTTCTGGCTGTCTGCCTGGAGAACTAATACCTTTCAAGATCCAAGACTCAGCTCAGATGTTGCCTCCTCTGGAAGTATTCAGAGCTAAATTAGGCTCTCCCTTCTCGGTGTTTCCATTCTTCTGTGCAGCTCAGGCTGGCCCCACGCTCGAAAGGATCCTCCTGCCTCAGGCTTTCAGGTGGTAGGATTACAGGCGTCCACCACCACATCCAGCTTGTGTTTCCATTCTTATAGACCACTCTTATGACATCTGACATGCTGTATTCTAATTGTTTCTCTGGCATCTCCTTTGCCAAGCAGTGTCCTTCCTCTTCTGTGCCAGGGAACATTCCTGACCTTTCTGTATATCCCTAGGCTCCAGTTCAGCTCCAGCACATCTAGATGCTTTCCTAGTGGACCCAGAAGTGGGGTAGATTCAGGGCTGTGCTGAGGGGCTTTTGGAGAACTTCTACCTTTAGATATCCCTTCCTGGGAATGAATACCAGCTGGCCTGGCTTTCTGGACATCACCTCTCTTCCTGCTTATGTCTAGCCAGTTTAGAGGAATTTGAATACAAAATGTCCAGTCTCTTACCTCTTTAAAAGATGGTTTGAAAGATGAGATGTAGAGGGAGTGGGGGTACAGAATACAACAAGTTGGCGGAGATGGTTGTGTTTGGTTGTAAATGTTAGGAGTGTGAGAGGCTGGAGGTGGACGGGGTTCATCCAGATGGGAATAAGGTAACCTGGGTATAGCTCTACTGGTTGCCTCAAATAAAATCTTATGAGATTGTGTTGTAGGGCATTTGTCAAAGGAACACATTCTGGAAAGAGAATTGATAAGGAAGCAAATTAATATATATGGATTAATTTCCTATTGTTACATTTTGTATTAATTTTTTTCAGTTTGAACATATTTTCTGATATAGACCCACAATGAATTATAAAACACAAAACAATATTTGTTATCATCCTTTAGGATAAAAATTCATAAAGCACTCTCTTAAAAACAATAGAAAAATGGCTGAGGATTTAGCTCAGTGCTTAGAGTGCTTGACTAGCAAGCACAAGGCCCTGCGTTCCATCCCCAGCACCAAAAAAATAAATAAATAAAAGTGAAGGAAGTGCCACCACCCAGCCCACCCAGCCCTCTTCATCTTGCTTCCTTCCTGGTCCTTCTCACTATTCTCTCCCCTTTCTATTGGCCCTCAGATTTACAAAAAAATAAACATATGAACCACTGTAATAGAGCCCTGTGAAGGAAAAAGAAAAAGTAAAAGAGCCCTGTGATACAAAAGAAAAGAATTTTCCACAAAATTCCCCTGTATCGGTAAGGCAGGCCTCGTAAACCTAGTGCCTGGGAAGTTCATTCCCTGGGCAGTGGTGCAGGTCAAGGCCATGGACACAGGGAGCTGGCCTCCTGGATGATGGCCCCTTCCCTCACCCATCTCAGAGCCTGGGCACAGGTGCGTCGAGAGTCGGGGGTAGAAAGACCAGGAACTCCCTCCTGTAAGTATATAGAAGTACTTCTAGGTGTTTGGCTGATCAAGAGGGAGGGTTAGAAGGACACTTGGCATCCAGTGAAACTTGGACCCTTGAAGAGGGCAGGGGAGCTGGGAAAAGAAATATCTACTTTTTAAAACTTTATATATTTTTTGTATTGTTATATTTACTGAAAAAAGTAAGTAAAGAGCCTTAAAATACAAGAAGTGTTTAATAAAAGTTTGATTGAAGGCTGAAGCAGGAGGATCACAAGTCAGAGCACAGCCCAGGCAACTTAGTAAGACTCTGTCTCAAAACAAATAAGGAGCCAGGAGTAGTGGCACACATCTGTAATCCTAGCACTCAGGAGCGGGCTGTGGCAGGAGGATTGCCGCAAATTCAGAGCCAGCCTGAGCTGCATAGTGAGTTGAAGGCCAGCCTGAACTATATAGCGAGACCTTGTCTATAAATTAATAACTAAATAACTAAAAAAAAAAAATTAAAAACGGGGGGCTGGGGATTTGGCTCAGTGGTTAGAGTGCTTGCCTACCAAGCGCAAGGTCCTGAGTTCAATCCCTGGCAC